>JAODAL010046126.1:0-31247 GCA_025379985.1 Phyllomedusa bahiana | reverse complement strand
GGGGTCCCCCATCCTAAAGGGGGCCCCTTCTCGAAAAAAAAAATAAAAAAAAAATACCTCCCTCACAGACTAGATTAGTTTACAACCTACAAGCCTAATTGGCAGGACAGGGAGCTGATTGCATCCTGAGGACATGCAAACAGTTAAAGTGCAGAGACCCGGGGATCCAGGGCATGTGCTCTTTATTCCCAAACATACCTCTTACTGCCTGGGGCCTCTTAGGGCATGTCCCCACGCACGGGTTTTCGGCCGTTTTCACCCGGGTTTGGGGTTTTTTCAACCGCCTGAAAAACTGGCGGAAAATGAGCACAATTGTGCTCTAATGGAAAACCCTGTGCAGGCAGGTCCGCCCCTGAAAAACAGGTTTTTCCCGCCCGGACGGTTTTTGCCGCCACCCCCAAAACCCGGGAAAAATTTTATTTGTCCACTGCCGTGGGGATGCGCCCTTATGCTCCTAGGGCCCCTGGGCAACTGCCTAGTGTGCCCAGTAGATAAGACAGCAATGCATGAGGCTATGATAGATAGATAGATAGATAGATAGATAGATAGATAGATAGATAGATAGATAGATAAATAGATACATACATATAGTTATAGATATTACATAAGGTTACAGTTGGTCGATAGATGGATAGATATTTGATTGATAGATATTACATAGAAAGATCTAGATAGATAGAGATATTACATAGCGTTATAGACAATGCATAAGGTTTTAGTTGATAGATGGATAGATAAATAGAATATAGAGAGCTATTTGATTGATAGATATAACATAGAGAGCTCTAGATAGATAAACACCAGTAAAAAGCAACACAATCCAAAAAATAATAGGTGCCAGTAAACTAGGAATAAGAACAGTCCAATAAAATACAAAAAAGAAGAAGTTCGTAGCAATCTCAAAGTTCAAAGTGAAGAAAAATTCTGGTTTATGATTTCATGAACTGCAACATTTCAGCTCTCTTAGGAGCTTTTTCAGGTTTGGGATTATTAACCACAATTTTCTTCACTTTAAACTTTAAAAGTGTTCCGAGCTTGTTCTTTTGTTCTTAGATTAATAGGTAGATAGATAGAGATATTTCATAGATACATAGAGTTATATATATTACATAGGTTATAGCTGATGGATGGATAGATAGATAAAATATTAGTAGATAGATAGATAAAAGAAGATAGAATAGATAGAATAGATAAAAGAAGAGAGAGATAGAAAAATAATAATAATCTTTTTTTTATATAGCGCCAACATAATCCCCAGCACTTTAAAATGTAGAGGGATAATTACAGACAAAAGACAGACATTTCACATTTAAGCTACTTACAGGTGAGACACAAGGGGTGAGGGCCCTGCTCGCAAGAGCTTACAAAACTATAGGGTGTCTGGGGAGACAACGGGGGAGAAGTCCTGAATATACAATGGTCCAGCCTTGTTTCATAAATATGGGGAGGTTTACATAAAAATTGGGTGAACCTGCCACCCTGCGTACCTCTAATACAGATAAGTGCCTGTGATTGCCTAGTGTAGGGAGCGAGGAATGTGTGTGATAGAAGGTGGGTTAGCAATTAGGGGTTTTGGTATTTTTTTCAGGACACTTTTAAAAACTCGAAGGCTGGGTTGTGCCTGATGGTACGTGTAGGATGTTCCAGAGAAGGGTGCAGCACGTGCAAAATCTTGAAGATGGCTATGGGAGGTTTGTATGATTGTGGTCTGTAGTTTGATGTCCGCAGCGAGGGGAGAGAGCGGGCAGGGTGGTAACAGAGAGAGGGAGGAGATGTAGGGGGGCAAGCGCTGTGGAGAGCTTTATGGGTGAAAGTAATTAGTTTTATGCTGTATTCTGTACTGGATGGGGCAACCAGTGCAGTGACTGACACAGGGTAGAGGCATTAGTATAACGGCTGGAGAGAAAGATGAGCCTGACTGCTGCAATTCGGGAAGATTGGAGAGGGGAAAATTTGCAGAGAGGGAGACCGATAAGAAGGGAGTTACAGTAATCAAGACGAGAATGAATAAGAGCAACAATGAGAGTTTGAGTTGTTTCAATAGTGAGAAAAGGACGGATTCTGGAGATGTTCTTGAGGTGCAGGTGACAAAGAGCGGGCAAGGGATGGGATATAAGGGGTGAACGACAGATCAGAGTTAGAATAACCCCAAGACAGGGGCCTGCTGCCTAGGTGTTTGGTGGTGCCACACACTGACAGAGAAATAGCAGATGGGGTTGGTATTTAGAGGGGGTGGAAAACAAGAAGTTCATTTTCAGTGGGGTTTAGTTGGAGATGGAAGAGGACATGATTCAGAGACAGCGGCAGACAGTCACTGGTGTTTGTAGCAGGGCGGGAGTGAGGTCTCGGGAAGAGGTGTATAATTGGGTGTCATCAGCATAGAGATGGTACTGGATGCCAATCTACTGATGGTTTGGCCATTGGGGGCTGTATAGATTGAGAAGAGGAGTGGACCAAGAACTGACCCCTGAGGGACCCTAACAGCAAGGGGGAGAGGAGAAAGAAGTAGAACCTGCAAATGAGACACTAAAGAAGCGGTCAGAGAGGTAGGAAGAAAAACCAAGCGAGAGCGGTGTCCTGGAGGCAATGCACGGAGCATGCTGAGGAGAAGATGGTGATAAACAGTGTCAAATGCTGCAGAGAGATCCAGAAGAACAACAATGAGTATTAACCCTGAGATTTAGCAGTTGAGGGGATCTTGGAGACTTTAACTAGAGCAGTTTCTGTGGAGTGTAAAATGCGGAAACCTGATTGTAGGGATCGAGAAGAGTTAGCAGAGAGATAGCGGATTAGGCGAGAGTAGACCAAGCGTTCCAGGAGTTTAGAATGAAGGGCAGATTAGATACCGGTCGTAAATAGCAGCGCAGGGTGGGTCCAGAGAGGGTTTTTTAGTAAAGGGGTGATAGTACCGTTTAAAGGAGGATGGGAAAATCCCAGTGGAGAGAGAAGGTTACAGATGTAGTGAGGTGAGAGAGGACAGCTGGGAAATAGACTGGACAAGGTGGAAAGGGAATTTGGGGTCACTAGAGCAGGGGGTGGGGCGGCAGACAGGTGAAAATCTGGACACTTTCTTCTTCTGTCTTGGGTCCAAGAGCTTTAGAGCAGCTAAAGATGTGGGGGGGGGACAGGATGGGTTCTGCTTGGGTTTTGAGATGAGAGTTATGCCGGATACTGTCAATTTTGTCTTTGAAGTGAGTGGCCAGTCTTCACACAGAGGTCAGTGACCGGGCCTGAGCTTTGGGCCTGAGGAGGGAGTGGAAGGTGTCGAACAGGCGTTTTGGGTTGTTGTGTAATGTGGAGATGAGGGAGGTGAAATATTTTTTTTGGCGCAGTGAAGGGATGTGGTAAGTCCTGAGCATGAATTTTATGGTGGAGAAAATCTGCAGGTAGCTTAAATTTCCCCCACAGACTCGCCATCCTGGAACACGCTGCAGATGGCGAGTCTGAGGAGTGTGCCCCTGGCTGTGGGTGTCTGACTCTGGTGGTGCGGTGTGTGAGTGGTGCCAACAAGTCCAGGGTGGATAAGAGTGTTTCATTGTAACATTAAATAGCCAGGACAGGCCAGGAGAGGGAGGAGATAGGGGGCAGTGAGGACTGTATGGTGTCTGTGAGTTCCTGAGGGTTAATGGAGCGGATATTTCTGAATGGATGATGGGCAGGTGTGTCCAGAGCAGGCTGCGAAATATTGATAGATATGAAAGAGATAGATAGATAGATATGAGATAGATAGATAGATAGATAGACGAACAGATAGAAAGATGGATAAATATACTGTATATTACATAAAGTTCCAGATCATACTTAGATAAACAGATCAAGATAGATAAAAAAGATTGAGATAATACATAGTTATAGATGACAAATAGATATATACATAGATATCACATAAAGTTACAGATAATACATAGAGAAATCAAGATAGAAAGAGATAATACACAGAGCTGTAGATAATAGATAGAAATAGATAGCTAGATATGGATGTTAGATAGATATTTGATTAATGCATATTGCACAGATAGAAGACAGAGAGAAACAGAGTTCTCACATCAAATTACATAGTGTTTGTTTGCTGTAATTTGCTTAAAAACTGTCAAAAATCCATGATTGTGCAAAATCCACATTGTGATGGTGACTTGTGGATTTGCCCTATAGCCAAAGGTTTGTGGACCACAACCCTAGCAAACAAAAATGACATGTTTTAGTCAGATTTGGTTCAAACTGCAGTAAAAAAATCACAGTTTAATCATGACATGTAAACCCTGTTTTTCTCTGTCTCTGTGTAATCTCTATAGACAAATGTTGGCAGCAGCATGCATTGTGGTGAAGATCTCAGTGACTTAGATATGGCACTATCATAGGAAACCACCTTTGCCACAAGCCAGTCTGTGAAACTTCTGATTGGTTATATCTGCCCTAGTCACCTGTGTACTATTATTGTGAAGTGATAAATAAAGAAAGTGTGTACATGAAGTTATATCTGTATTATATACCTTAATGTCGCCTCCCCCCCCCCCACACACACACACCGATTGGCGCAAGCTCCCAAACACATGGCGTAATTGCAGGGGGTAGCCTTAGGCACAGGTAATTGAAAACTTTTTCTAGATACATTGCTTTGTTGACTTTTCTTTGGGCAGGAGATAAAAAAGCACATAGTCACTTATATACGTACCTAACAAAGGAGTGGACCTATATACATACGTACCTAAGAAGGGGACCTATTTACCTACCTAAGAAAGGGACCTATATACCTACCTACTGAGGGGACATATATACCTACCTACTGATCATATAACCCTATCTATCACAGAGCTCAGCTTCTCCCCCTCTATCACATCCTGCTCTCAGATAGGGCAGCATAAACCACCTTAGGCCGTGTTCACACAGCTTATTCCCGACAGATTTGTGCGCCGTATTGAGCGCACAAATCCGCCGTGAATAAGGGGCGGGCGGGGGGGCCGGGCCGAGCGCGGCGGGGGGGGCCGCTTTCCCCGGCCCCCTAGACAATGCATTGTTTACGCCGCGTACGCGCCGTAAATTTAAAGTGCATGTCCACTTTCCTCCCCCCCCCGGCGGATTCGCCAGCAGGGAGGAGCGACGGATTCCACTGTTTCTCAATGAGAGCAGTGGATTACCGTAATTGCTATCGCGATTGGCGCTCGTACTGAGCGCAAATACCGGCGACGCAGTAACCGGCGCAATACGGTCAGCCTAATAATCCTGTGTGAACGAGGCCTTACAGGTTCCCTTTGAGCACATCTAAGGATATGTTCACACAAAGGATTTGATTGTGGAATTCAACACAGATTCATGTCAGAATCTGCATGAAATCCGAGTCCCAGTCCTCAGCAGAATGGAAAATCTGCGTCACATTGTGAAACATATATATAGGGATCCGCTCCCCGCTGCTCTGTTTCTGAGCTGCGACCAGTTTACCATAGTTCTTTGATGCATCAATCGAGACATGTGAACAAGATCTATGTTAGACCAAAAATGTTTTTGGAGTGTCAGTATCTCATATGCCTATTTATGTTAATGGAAATAAAGTTATATAGTAAAAGCAAGATTCAAGTGCGATTAGTTATGTTGAATTGACAGATATGGATTGAAATATCCACCAACATTCTGATACAAATTGGTGTGTCGAGCAACCTGTGATAATAACAATGTAAAGTACAGCGCAGATTTCCTCTCCTGTGCATTTTAACTCCACAATGCGTAAAAAAAAGAAGTAACAACAATATCTAGTTACATAGTATTAGTAATTGAAGTGAAAAGTGCCGCTACAAGGTTTGTTTATGGTTGTGCTAATACTGCTGAAAGCATGTATCAAGATATATGGTACGGACAGCAAAACCCGTGCAGTGGGGACTACTGCACGGGTTTCCATAGTAGCCACAATTGTGCTCATTTTCGCCGTTTTTCAGGCGGTCCCTGAAAAACCGCAAACCGGCAGAACAACCGGCCAAACACCCGTGCAGTGGGGACATGCCTAAATGTTTTTTTTATCTAAAAACCAAAATGATTGTTTATGTTTGTATCCTGATGTAAAAAATAATGGTAAGAGACGTTCTATTCTGTATCTGCATAAATTGTTTAATAAAAATTATCTGATTTAAAAAAGAAAAGTGCCGCTACAAAGCCAAAATCTGCAGCAGAAATGGTAACATCTCGAATTTCTGCTGTGGATTTCAGGTCGGAAAAATCTGATTTGTGAACATACCCCAAGACTTTTTAAAATGGATTCAATAGTTGTTCTAAAACAACTGCAGTCCCTGCCTTTACTACTGACGTTACTCAGCACTGACCTAGCAATCAATGACTTATTCTTTTTTTTTTATGCACACTGAGGAACCTGTTTCTTATGGTTGTGATCCTTTACCGACCCTCCAGGGTGACTCACGTAGGAGTTTCCAACCTCTCGCTCTGGATTGTATAAGATCACACTTGAATCCACCTGAGCTAACATATTTGCAAGGGCGACACAGAAACTTTCTGTAGCACTAATGACTAATTATAACTAGATAGTGTAGACTTAGGCCTCGTTCACACGGCTTATTTCGCCGCGGATTTGCCGTCGGCAAATCAGTCAGAAATAAGTAACAGCCCATTTTCTATTGATTTCAATAGAAAATACGGCTCGTTCACACGACGCGTATTTCCGTGCCGGATTGCTGCCGCGGATTGACGACGGCAATCCGGACGGAAAAACAATGTGCATGTCAATTATTTACGGACGGATTCACCACCTACAATGATTGTAGATGGTGAATCCGTCGGGAAATCAGTTACAAATACTTTCCACACTTAGTGGCCCTTATTTGCAACTGATTTTCAACTGATTTCAGAACGTATTTACGATCGGCAATCCGATGTAAATACGTTCTGAAATAAGCCGTGTGAACATAGCCTTAGAGTAGGGAGTCTAAAAATGCGGCAAATGTATCCAAGAAGGTAGGGATGTAGCTAGAGGCTCATGAGCCCTGGTGCAAAACTTCAGCTTGAATGTCCTTTCCCCATGAACAATAAGGGTATGTTCACACGGCGTATTGGGGTGCTTACTGTGCACACCACAATACGCTGGGTGTTTTGGAAGCATGGGCTGATCAACACATAACTCCAAAACATGGGGGGCGGCGCAATACGCCGTGAAATGTGCACACAAATACGCGGCAAAATAAGCCGTGTGAACATATCCTAACTGTGGACCACTAAATTTTAGCAACAGGTTCCCTACTTGGCGAGACAGATGCCTGCAGCGTAGCATGTTGCAGAAAATTATACCTATTTAAAGGGGTTATTCAGAAGAAGATAATTCATTTAAAATGGAGCCAGTCAGTGAGAGAAAAAAAAGTTAAATTTACCTCCCTGTTCCCTGCCACTGCCGCTCTGGATCTGCCTAGACTCATACTCCAATTACTTACATTGGCGCACAAGCCTTTCCTATGTATCAGAACAAGAACCTGGAAGTGAAAAGGAGCACAAGTAAAGTATTCTCCTCATTCCTGGCCTTATTTCAGATGAATTTTACAGGATCCCTCTCACATGAATGCATCATACTTGCTGCCTAAAAACTCTTTAAAGACAAAACCTAAAAAGCACTAGCTCTGATTCCGGCCGTTGTATCGGGAGTCTGGCTGTACATAGCAGCAGGATCTCGATGCAGATTGTACGGGCACAGCTCTGGTGCCTGCATAATGTGAGCGCCTGCACTATGCAGGCACTGGCTGTGATCAGCAATTCAGTGGGTCTCTATGACCCAGCAATGCAGCTACGGGTTGAAGGGTGGTGGCATATTTTAGCAGTAAGCTATTTAGTAATAAGCACGTAACTTCAAAAGGGCAAATGGCACGTAATAGCCCGAGGCACATCTGTGCTTGTTAGGGTATGTTCACACGGCATATTGCAGGGCGTACTGTATGTGGCCCCATTCACTTCCATTATCCCCCAGCGCGAAAATGCCGGGAAGAAGTGAGATGTCACTTCTATGAGAGCTATGAATTACCGTAATTTCAGAGTGCATTCGGGCGTATTGAAGCACAATTACGCCGTGAGAACATACCCTAAGGCTATGTTCACATGGCTTAAACTGGGACGTATCTCGCCCCGTATTTCGCGCCGTACTGCGCTAAATACGGGGTGAGATACGTCCCAGTCATTACAGTAATCCACAGTTCTCATAGAGAACTATGGATTACGCCTCCTCTCCCCGCTCGCACAATATGACGAGCGGGGAGATAAGTGACATGTCAATTACTAGCGGCGAATACGCGCCGCTAGTAATGAATGTCTAAGGAGCCGGCGAGCTAACGACTCCCCCTACTACCCCCCGCGGGAGCTCGCGCGAGCTCACAAACTCCGGCGGAATTGCGGGGAGTAATTACGCCCCGCAATTACACCGTGTGAACATAGCCTTATACTTTACTAAATGCTGGTGCATGTGCACCTGAAAAGTAGTGTATTTCACATTGATGTCTATGACAACTGTATTATACATTCTTTGGGCTGTATTTCGTTACGTATTTCTTCAAATTTATGCCTGAAATATGTATAAAAATACAGCACAAAACACGCCATGTTCACATCCGCTAACCTTTGGTAAAAGTGCAAAAAATTTATTAAAAAACTGCAGCACTAATTTTGACCACCTGGGGCACATGCACACCTTACAACGAAGCTTTATTACTATTAGTGGACAAGGCCATTTGGGTTTACTGTAGTCGGGAATCATAATGTGCTTTTATTTTATTATATCTTCATTAAGGGTGTGTTCATATGGCTTATTTGGACGCTGTTTGGATGCTGATTTGTCAGTACCCAAAACAGCATCAAACCCTTCTTCAGAAGAGGTTAGTGATGAGGTTTTGGACAAGGTTTTCTTACTTTTATAGCGTATATAGGGGAGCACAGGCCATGTTATGAAGCTCCTGAATCTTTCTTGCTTGCACCCACCTGTGTGGGCTACGTTTGCTCTATTTCCCAGCAGCATACGCTTTTCCTGTGAGACTCCATAGCATGTAAGTGTATACCAGAAATGTAATCATTAACATAGTGTTAATCTAGCCTTAAAGTGGTTTTACCACAAAGGCATTTCAGACTTGGTTTGTCCTGCTTCAGCTTTCAGTGTGTTCAAAAGGGGGCGTGTATGATTTGTTTGAACTCCATATCATGTGACCAAACAGGATGACATCTCCATGCCTTGCTCCACAGTGTGCTCCCTCTACTCAAACAAATTTACAGAGCTGTGAGTAGCTGCAATGTAGCTGAGTGGTTACAGTTTCTACCTTTAAAACATAAGGGTCTTAGGTTCATATCCCGGCAGAAACCAAACGTGGATTTGTTTTCTCAATGCACATACCTGATTGAGGTTTCCTTTTATTTATTTGTACTGTTTGACTGATTACTAAGGAGTACAGAAGATGGGAGTAGAATGACAGTACCTGGGGTTGAACACTTGCTCAGCAGTGAGTGTGTGAGATTACTAAGGAGGGAAGAGACTGACAGTAGCTGCCTGAGAGGAGTGGGGATGTCTGAGCATGTGTGGCCAGGACTGAGGAGCTCTCGTCCCCTCGTATCCCCCTAGAGACAAGCTGTACACTATGGATCACTAAGGGAGCAGCTAAAACAAAAATGGTAGAGAATTTTTTAAAATGATGAATGGTGAAAATGTTTCTTATTTCATTTTAAAGCTTCCCACATCAATTTTACTTTGTGGTTAAACCCCTGTAATCATTTGTATTTGTCTCGATTAACTACAGTGAAAGGAAACATTTGAGTGGTTGCCACTTGGAATCAGTTAATGTAAGAGTCTGTTTAGATACCCATACACATTAGTTGATAAAAATGGACAATTTTAATAAAAGTTTGTTGAGGGAAATTTAAAGGGGTTGTTTAGCAAATAAAGCATTATTCTTCAATGGAGCCAGAGTGGGTAAACACATAGAGAACAAGTAGTACTTACTTACCTGTCCCCGCCACTGCCACTCCGGAGCTCCCTGGCAATCTGCTTTACTTCACTTTCAGATTCTCACACAGAAGAGGCTTGTGCTCCGTTATGTGAATAGAGTGAATGAGATATGAGACTCTCCTGTGTGTCGGAAAGAGAACTCGGAAGTGAAGAGAAGCGGATCACCAGGGAGCTCCAGAGTGGCAGTGGGGTGGACCGGGTGGTAGGTATATCTTTTTCTATATTTTTTTTACCCACCCTAGCCCCATTGAAGAATACTTTTTATTTGCTGGACAACCCCAATAACAACAATTGATTGTTTAAAGGTGCCCATAAACCGTCGGATAAGGCTATGTCTACACAGCACAGAAATACCATCGGAATTACGTTGGAATTGGTTTTTTGAATCCGACGAAAATACGATGGTACCCTATGCTGCATAGACAGCAATGAAAAATCTATAGTCTATAGAGCACAAATTTTTTCATTGTCGGTTTTAAAATCTGGCGGAATATATAACATGTTGCAGATTGCCGACGGATTCCCGTACATTCAGTTGTACGGGCTGATGGTAAATCCAAAAACGACCCCACAGTTTTTGTGCAAAACCACAGTCCTTCCACGGTCAAGAATGCCGTCGGATTTTAGACGGCATTTTGACATATGCTGTGTGGATTTAGCCTAACACTCCTTTGACTGAGAGCTGTTGTTCCTGACTCCTCGACCAGATGTGCATGTGCTCTCGATGGAGAGAGTAGTGAAAGCTCCTGTCAATCTAATTTGCCTGTGGCTTATAACAACAGAAAATGAAAGGATTGATTGTTGAAATTCATGAGAATATGCCTGTTCCTTCTCTAGACATCCTCTGTTATGGGAGAAGTCTAAAGACCCCATACACATTAAGAAAGTCTGTGATATCTCCTGGCAGGTCTTTTTTATGAAATCCTTGTGTTCCCTGTGATATAACAATTCTAGAGCATCTTCTATTATATCTCTGTGTTGTGCTGTCCCTCTGTTATTTCTCCTAGAAATGTAACACTGTATGATTCAGCTCAGTGTTATCATTCAAGCTGTCAAAGGGGGGTGGTCCCACACGCTGACTCTGGCAGCACTGATTGGACAATGTAAAACTGTGCAGGTACACCCCCCAATATGTAACACCCAGCTGACAGATTCAGTAGTACATTCCCAGGAGGAATAACAGAGGAACAGCACAACACAGAGATATAATAGAAGATGCTCTAGAATTGTTATATCACAGGGAACACAAGGATTTACTAAAACAGATATGTCGGGAATGGCTATAGGTCCTCTTTAAACATTGGTCTAATCCAACTAAAATTATGGTAATGAATTTGTCAACTAATGTCTATAGCAACCTTTAAATGACCATCGTCATCATATCGATGTCTACAGGGCATTGCTTAAAGTGAATGTGTCCTCAAAAAAATCAACCACTGTTTAACTCATGCTTTTTGTTAAACATATTGTTAAGAATTTTTATTTTTTTTATTTTATTGTCCGTATCGCTATCAACCAATATCTGTAAAAAATCCTGAAATCCTGCAATTTTCACTTTGGCTACTAAGCCTAATTATATCCTGACATTTCCTGTTCTGTAACAAAAACTTTTCAGCAGTTTCCTCATTATTATCAGGATTACAATGAAATATAACACCAATGTGTAGACAAAAGGTTCCATAGTAGGAGATAGTCACAGCTCACCGTCTCCCAATCTCCCACAGAGATCAATACGTCATCTCCTTTTCACAGGCACCTATATCTTTGTAGCTGCAGTAAAGCATCTCTCTAAATGCAGTAAAGCAACTGTCTAAATGGAGGCAAAATGGCCGCACCCATAATTATATACAGACAACAGATTTGAAAAGAATCTATAATCAGATAAGAAAAAAAGCTTAGAAGAAAAGAATATGTATCAGTATCTGGTTTGAATTAGTAAAAATAAAATATTGGTGATTTCTTCCCTTTAAAATGTTCCCCAAACCATCCTGTGTAAACCAGGTGTAAATGTGGCTATCATCTCAGCTCTGACAACCGGGATCCAGCTGAATTTTGGAAGTAGCTTTAGATGTGAATAGAGACTATAGTTTAAGTCAAGTATAATAAGAACACGGTAGATTTTTCGGATACCTGTGGATATCTGCGTGGGCCTATAGTCTGGTTACACTCCTCACCAATCCGACTACACACAGAGGAGCCTTCTTGCTGTTTTCTTTCTGGGCTCCACACCATTATTAAGCAACTAAAGCCTAGAGCGGGTGGTTTGTATGTCACCTGCTGCCCCTACGATGAGCTCACAAGAGGACGAGGGGTATTGTGATGCGGTACGGCAGCATCCCAACATCACTTTTGAGCGAGATCACACAAAGTGATAGCTTGCCACCTGGCTAAGGAGCTGTTCACACTGCATTTTGCCATCTGTCAGGATATCTGATAACAAGTACCCGCAATGGGCCCATAGAGGATAATAGGGTAAATGCAGTCTCTTTTGGACATTTACTCCTCTTCCTGGTGGTATGCACTATCCGTGGGGGATAAAGTAGGGTGGTCCACCATGGACCTAATTTATCAAAGAAACCTAACACTAAGGGCGTGTCCCCATTGCACGGGTTTTTCAGATGGTTTGCAATTTTGCAGACCATCTGAGAAACCTGCCGCAAACGAGCACAACAGGCTTCTATGGAAAACCCGTGCAGTAATCCCCACTGCACGGGTTTTCTGCCCGGCGGTTTTTTAAACTGCCGGCCGCCCGAAAAAGATTGAACATGCACATTCTTCTGTCCGGTTTTCAGACGGAATATGTGCATCTCAATGTGAAGGGGAGAAAAGCCGTCCCGCTGTCGTGGGGACAGCCGCAAAACAGGACAAATACCGGTTGGATAAACCGACCAGTATTTGTCCATTGCCGTGGGGATATGCTCTAAGACGCTCCTCGTTGCCCATAGCAACCAATTAGAGCCCAGAGCACAACTTTCATTTTGCCAGGGCAGCATATGAAAGCTGAGCTCAGGTGGTTGCTATGGGCAACAAGGACAGTCTTACTATTACACAGTTTGGATAAATGAGGCCCATAGTGGATATTACCAGGAAATAGAGAAAACATAGTCCAAAAGAAACTGAATTTGGCCTGCTCTATTCTATGAGTCCATTGTGGTACCCATTGCTGTACATTTTTTTTTACAGTATCCTGACAGATACCTTCAGTGGGAGGCAAAACTCTGTGTGAACACACCCTAATGACTTCACCGAAAAACTGCAATGTTATGTTTTTGAAATACAGTTATCAGCCAGGTTGTTTTTACGAGTGAAACGCGTTAATAAAGATGTTTTATATGTAACGATCATGTGGCCAAAAACCGCAGTAAAATGGGTGCAGCGCGCTGGCTACGTGTAACCCCAGTCTTACAGGCATATAGTGTATATAAGACTAGAGAAACATGGCAGCTTTTGTCCAGACAGTGCCGCCCCTGTCCACAGGTTGTGTCTGGTACTGCAGCTCAGTCACATTGGGATTGACAGGTTCAGCACTGTCTGGAAGAAGGCTGCCATGTTTTTCCAGCCCTATAATTATTCAGCGACATTATTTTTTGCTGTCTAAGAGCAGCTTTATCTGAGCTGATAGTTAAGATATGTTTGGAGTCAGATCACCAAAGCATCAAAGTCCACAGATCTACAAATCAGCATGGACTGTGGTTGGTGATTTGGATACAAACAAGGTCTCCATGACAACAGTGAGCCTGGTGACCGGAAGTGATGTCATCAGGTCCAGTACTGCTGCCTCAGGCTTTGGGCCTATAACTCCAAACAGCGTCCCAGTCACCCTATTCTAAATGCAGACAATCCCGTGACGTGTCAGAATATCAGGTTGTCATGACAACAGCTCCCGTATCGTGCGCCGTCTTGACGGGTCATGTGACGTGTCCCTCCCCGCCCCTTCCATTCTCTAGTGTGACGTCATTACGCCCCTCCCATGCCACATCACAGATCTCTGCGTTCCCTTTTTTTCTACGACTCAACAAACTTTATTGACATTTTGTATCGTTAACACACTGTTGCAGCAGCCCTGGGATTGGTTAGTGGGGTGCTGCGCGTCACCTTAGGAGGAGGCAAGGCCGCGTCACCAAACCGGAGCTATGAACCGGGAGAGCAGCTTCAGGGCCCGTAAGTAATGGACGAGTTTATGGTTAGTGGGGTGGAGCCGCGTTGCCATGGTAAAAGGTGTTGTGAGCTGCACTGAACATGATGAGGGTGGTAGTGGGGTGTGATAGAGGTACAGTGAGCCCCCTGGGGTTGGGGTGTAGGTACTGACCGGGGGCTGAAGGGTGACATATGCAGGATGAGGGGCTCCACAGTGCCGTATGCTGGGCGAGGGGCTCCGCGTTGCTATATGCTGGGCGAGGGGCCCCGCGTTGCTATATGCTGGGCGAGGGGCCCCGCGTTGCTATATGCTGGGCGAGGGGCCCCGCGTTGCTATATGCTGGGCGAGGGGCCCCGCGGTGCCGTATGCTGGACGAGGGGACCCGCGGTGCCGTATGCTGGGCGAGGGGCTCCGCGGTGCCATATGCTGGGCGAGGGGCTTCATGGAGACATATGCGGGGCGAGGGGCTCCGCGGTGCCATATGCGGGGCGAGGGGCTACGCGGTGCCATATGCGGGGCGAGGGGCCCCGCGGTGCCATATACTGGGCGAGGGGCCCCGCGGTGCCGTATGCTGGGCGAGGGGCCCCGCGGTGCCGTATACTGGGCGAGGGGCCCCGCGGTGCCGTATGCGGGGCGAGGGGCTCCGCGGTGCCGTATGCGGGGCGAGGGGCTCCGCGGTGCCGTATGCGGGGCGAGGGGCTCCGCGGTGCCGTATGCGGGGCGAGGGGCTCCTAGACCTCTATACGGGGACATTTGGGGTGAACGTGGACAGTGTTAATTCTGCAATCCATAATTGGCGCTAATGTAGCATTTATCTGTGCATCACAGCTTATAATTACCACTGACGACCTATGGAAGTGTATGTGGGCAGATTGGATCTCGTTGGTAGTACTACAACCCCCATAGTGTAGTAACAATGATGGGAGTATACATTCATTTTCATAATAGGATAATGTGACTGCAGCACCTGACGTCAGACATTGCACCATAGACCGGGCTTAAACCACACTGAACTTCAAACCTTATCTGACCAAGGGGGCAGGAGCCACTGATCTTGGGGTGCAAAGTCTTGATCTGCCTGGGTTAGTGCGCCGGGCGTTCCTGCACCATACTGCAATCTGCTCTCACGTCATGTAGATAGGGAGGGGGGGGGGGGGCAGGCTCTCCCATGCTCTCCTCTCCCCCAAGTACAGCTGCAGGCAGTAGTTCAGGGGGCTCCTGTGCTCTCCTCTCCTCCAAGTACACTGCAGGCAGTAGTTCAGGGGCTCCTGTGCTCTCTCTCCCCCTTGTACAGCTGCAGGCAGTAGTTCAGGGGGCTCCTGTGCTCTCCTCTCCCCCAAGTAAAGCTGCAGGCAGTAGTTCAGGGGGCTCCTGTGCTCTCCTCTCCCCCTAGTACAGCTGCAGGCAGTAGTTCAGGGGGCTCCTGTGCTCTCCTCTGCCCCCCCCAGTACAGCTGCAGGCAGTAGTTCATGGATCTTCTGTGCTCTCCTCTCCCCCCAGTACAGCTGCAGGCAGTAGTTCAGGGGTCTCCTGTGCTCTCCTCTCCCCCAGTACACCTGAGGCAGTAGTTCAGGGGTCTCCTGTGCTCTCCTCTCCCCCAGTACACCTGCAGGCAGTAGTTCAGGGGTCTCCTGTGCTCTCCTCTCCCCCCAGTACACCTGCAGGCAGTAGTTCAGGGGTCTCCTGTGCTCTCCTCTCCCCCCAGTACACCTGCAGGCAGTAGTTCAGGGGTCTCCTGTGCTCTCCTCTCCCCCCAGTACACCTGCAGGCAGTAGTTCAGGGGTCTCCTGTGTTTCTCCTCTCCCCCCAGTACCCCTTTGCAGGCAGTAGTTCAGGGGTCTCCTGTGCCCCTCCCTCCCCCCCAGTACACCTGCAGGCAGTAGTTCAGGGGTCTTCTGTGCTTCCTTCCCCCAGTACACCTGCAGGCAGTAGTTCAGGGGTCTCCTGTGCTCTCCTCTCCCCCCAGTACAGCTGCAGGCAGTAGTTCAGGGGTCTCCTGTGCTCTCCTCTCCCCCCAGTACACCTGCAGGCAGTAGTTCCAGGGTCTCCTGTGCTCTGCTCTATCCCCCAGTACACCTGCAGACAGTAGTTCAGGGGTCTCCTGTGCTCTCCCCCCCCCCCCACCCCCCACCCTGTACAGCTGCAGGCAGTAGTTCAGGGATCTCCTGTGCTCTCCTCTCCCCAGTACAGCTGCAGGAAGTAGTTCAGAGATCTCCTGTGCTCTCCTCTCCCTCCAGCACACCTGCAGGCAATAGTTCAGGTGTGTCCTGTGCTCTCCTCTGCAGGCAGTAGTTCAGGGATCTCCTGTGCTCTCCTCTCCCCCCAGTACAGCTGCAGGCAGTAGTTCAGAGATCTCCTGTGCTCTCCTCTCCCACCAGTACACCTGCAGGCAGTAGTTCAGGTGTCTCCTGTGCTCTCCTCTGCAGGCAGTAGTTCAGGGATCTCCTGTGCTCTCCTCTCCCCCCAGTACAGCTGCAGGCAGTAGTTCAGGTCTCTCCTGGGCACTCCTCTCCCCCCAGCACAGCTGCAGGCAGTAGTTCAGAGATCTCCTGTGCTCTCCTCTCCCTCCCTTACACCTGCAGGCAGTAGTTCAGGGATCTCCTGTGCTCTCCTCTCCCCCCAGTACAGCTGCAGGCAGTAGTTCAGAGATCTCCTGTGCTCTCCTCTCCCTCAGTACACTGCAGGCAAGTAGTTCAGGTGTCTCCTGTCCCTTCCTCTGCAGGCCAGTAGTTCAGGGATCTCCTGTGCTTCCTCTCCCCCAGTACACTGCAGGCAGTAGTTCAGGTGTCTCCTGTGCTCTCCTCTGCAGACAGTAGTTCAGGGTTTCTGTGCTTTCATCCTCTGCAGACAGTAGTTCAGGGGTTTCCTGTGCTCCCCCCCCCCACCTCAGTACGCTGCAGGCAGTAGTTCAGGGATTCTCCCTGTGCTCTCCTCTCCTCCAGTACACCTGCAGGCAGTAGTTCAGGGATCTCCTGTGCTCTCCTCTCCCCCAGTAAGCTGCAGGCAGTAGTTTCAGGAGTCTCCTGTGCTCTCCTTCTGCAGTCGCAGTAGTTCAGGGGTCTCCTGTGCTCTCCTCTGCAGGCAGTAGTTCAGGTGTCTCCTGTGCTCTCCTCTGCAGGCAGTAGTTCAGGTGTCTCCTGTGCTCTCCTCTGCAGACAGTAGTTCAGGGAGTTTCCTGTGCTCTCCTCCCCTCCACCTCCCCCCCCCCCCCAGTACAGCTGCAGGCAGTAGTTCATGGATCTTCTGTGCTCTCCTCTCCTCCCAGTACACCTGCAGGCAGTAGTTCAGGGGGCTCCTGTGCTCTCCTCTGCAGGCAGTAGTTCAGAGATCTCCTGTGCTCTCCTCTCCCCCCCAGTACAGCTGCAGGCAGTAGTTCATGGATCTTCTGTGCTCTCCTCTCCCCCCCCCCCCCAGTACAGCTGCAGGCAGTAGTTCAGGGGGCTCCTGTGCTCTCCTCTCCCCCCCCCCCCCCAGTACAGCTGCAGGCAGTAGTTCATGGATCTTCTTTGCTCTCCTCTCCCCCTAGTACAGCTGCAGGCAGTAGTTCAGGGGGCTCCTGTGCTCTCCTCTCCCCCTAGTACAGCTGCAGGCAGTAGTTCAGGGGGCTCCTGTGCTCTCCTCTCCCCCTAGTACAGCTGCAGGCAGTAGTTCAGGGGGCTCCTGTGCTCTCCTCTCCCCCTAGTACAGCTGCAGGCAGTAGTTCATGGATCTTCTTTGCTCTCCTCTCCCCCAGTACACCTGCAGGCAGTAGTTCAGGGGGCTCCTGTGCTCTCCTCTCCCCCCAGTACACCTGCAGGCAGTAGTTCAGGGGGCTCCTGTGCTCTCCTCTCCCCCTAGTACAGCTGCAGGCAGTAGTTCAGGGGTCTCCTGTGCTCTCCTCTCCCCCTAGTACAGCTGCAGGCAGTAGCTCTGGGATCGCCACCGATCTGAACACAGAAGGATTTAGACTGAACGCTGCGGCTTTGTCTCTGCTTTTCCCTGCACAGCGGTGCCTGACTGCCCTCCATACAAGGGAACTGCAACACTGCTCCATTCAAGTGAATGAGGCCGGCTGCAGACCCCTTACACAGCTGGGTGGCCAGGGGTAGCACTGGGCCACAGGACGGATGGAGGGCCCAGAGATTAGACCAACACTGCGCTTCTAGTGTATTGGCCACATCAGCATGTTGGCCTTGGAGGGGGGGTGAGTGGCCTGGGTAGTGTGTCGGAGCCGGCTCATTACCTGTGAGTTACTTGAAGGGAATCTAGCGACAATTTTTTTTTAATACTAATTAAAGCAAGATACTGTGGAGATGGACGCCAGAGCTCTGAGTCCAAGATGGTGCCTGCCTCCAGTGCTGGTGACATCACCTCTGCCAAGTGCTGGCTGCATCCTCCGGGGAAAATGGAGAGCTGGTCCTCTTGTGTCCGGACCTAGACCAGTGCTGTGTCTAAGCCCCCACGGGCCACAGAAAATGATGTGACTGGCTGCATTCAGCCCTTGGGCCTTGAGTTTGACACGTGCTTTAGAAGATGCCCCTTTAAGGAGGACGGGCCAGCTTGTAAATTCACTTTGAGACCGCCTCGTAGCTCGTTCATCATCAGAGAACGGGGAGATCACTTCGCTCATCCTTCATGTCGATTGGATTTTTGCGTATTCTATAAGTCCATAGACATAAACCCGGTAAATTGTGCAGGTGTGGCGAGCTCCCCGTTCTCTGAGTAAAGCTTGTAGAGAGTGACAGAGGATTTTACAAGATGGGGAAAATTCTAAATTTGCTATATGAGCTGGGAATACTTATGAAGAACGCCTGGTTCACATCTGCGTCATACGTTCCCTTAACAATTACGGAAAAAATAGCGTTGTTTTTCTGTACCAATTACAAACCCCATTCTAGTCAGTGGTCTATGGGCCACCATTGGTGTCCATCATAACACACATCTAGCACTGTTATTCTTGTTTTTCTGATCCTATGATGGAACATGAAGGAAAACAGAAGCTACAGCTTAGATGTGAACCATGACTAATTGACTCCTCCTGAATGAGAGTATTTTTGGCATGTCGGGTGCCATACCTGCTTCCCTCACTAGATCAGCCGGGCTTGTCAGTACCAGGGGATCGGCAAAAATGTGTGGTGTGCTGTATCCTTTTTTTGGGTGCTCTACAGTGATATATATTTGCACATGTCTTGGCCATATGTTTGGCGCATAGGTCAGACACTTTTTTCAGCACGTTTGATGCTTTGGTGAAGAAATAAAGGTGTGGACAGAACCATAGCATGTACTATAGAATGCAGGTGTCTGTATGTGGTTAGAGTGGGAGCAGTGACACAGCCACATTAGTGCCAGATTTTTCCTGTTAAAGGGGTTTTGCCACAATCTCATTTCATACCTCCTGTATTCAGCTCTGTGTGCTCAGAAGGAGGTGTGTGTTATTTGTTTAAATTTGCATATCATGCGACCCAGCAGGATGACATCACCAGGCCTTTCCTCTCTGTAGTCAAAGAAAGGTCTGTTTATGTAAAGTTTTGTGAGTAGCTGAGAGGTAAAGGTTTTGCCTCCAGGCACAAGGGTCCTAGGTTCAAATCCCTGCAGGAACCAAACCTTTGTTGTTTTTTTTTTTTTTTTTTTTTTATTTATAAATGCACATACCGCATTTAGGTGTCTTTTTTTATTTATTTGCATTGTATGACTTATTACTAAAGAGTACAGAGGACAGGAGTAAAATGACAGCACCTGGGGTTAAACACTCAGTAGCTGCCTGAGAGGAGAGGTGATGTCAGACCAGGACTGAGGAGCTCACAGCCCTGGTCGTATCCCCTGGAGATGAACTGTAAACAATGGATCACTAAAGGAGCAGCTAAGACAAAAACGGTGCAGAATTTTTAATAATAATGAATGGTGAAAATGTTTGTTATTTCATTTGCAAGCTTCCCACGTCAATTTTACTTCGTGGCAAAACCCCTTTAAAGGGGATTTTCCACCAAGGGCTTTAGTGGCATATCTGTGGACAAGTAGGTAGAGACAGACTGTAATGCTTATAGATGGGATTGCTGAAGAGACATCCAGACAAATCCCCTTCCCCATATCATGATCTTGGGTTTATCTGTCTTATGTGAATTCTATTATTAACATTTTGTGCATGAAATAAAACCGACCGATGTTCTTCCTTATCAGCTTCAAAGCGGCGCCTTCGAGGCTCCAACCCCAATATGGCAAGTCCACATCAGTTATTCGATGACACAAGTGCCGGCCCTGGACTCCATGGTGCAGAATACCACAGCCATGGCTCCCCAGCTCTGGGCATCCCTACTCAAGCCTTCCTGTCAGAACCTATGTCCAACTTCGCTATGGCGTATGGGAGCAGCTTAGCCACCCAGGGCAAGGAGATGGTGGATAAAAATGTAAGTGTATGGGATGGGGTGATACATGGGAATACAGAGTGGCCTTGACTCCACGGTTCCTTCATATTTGATGCTGGGAAACGACTAAGGACGGCAAATATTTTGAAGAAAGGATGGAGTTTCCTCAATTGAGATGTTCTGATGAGGATTGTGTGTAATGCTTTTCTTCTGTGTCTTGCAGATTGACAGAATCATCCCAGTAAACAAGCTTAAGTATTATTTTGCAGTCGACACCGTTTATGTTGGAAAAAAGATTGGTCTGCTCCTCTTCCCCTTCATGCACCAGGTACGGCAAGCCAAATTGTCTATACATTGGGCCTCAGTTATGAAAACTGTCTAAGGCCGTGTTCACACGGCTTATTCCCGACGGATTTGTGAGCTGGATTGTGCTCACAAATCCGGCATGAATAAGGGGCAGGACGGGGGCGGGGCCGGAGCGCGGCGGGGGCGCTGCTCTCCGGCCCCATAGACTTGCATTATCCACGGCGCGTCCGCGCCGTAAATAATGTTCATGTCACTTTCTCCCCCCCGCGGCGGATTCGCCGAGCGGGAAGGAGCGACGGAATCCACTGTTCTCTATGAGAGCAGTGGATTACCGTAATTACTCCGACGGATTGGCGCCGTATTGAAGCGCAAATCCGGCGCGGAGTACGGCGCCAATCTGTGGAGAAATAAGCCGTGTGAACGAGGCCTAACGGGAAGACTGTCCTTGTTATCTGTAGCAACCAATCAGAACTCGGCTTTCGTTTTTCCACAGCAGTTTAAAAATTGAAAGCCGAGTTCTGATTGGTTGCTGTGGGCAGCTCCTTCAGCCTTACAATTAGAAAGATCTGATAAATGATGCCCAATGTCTGATTGAGGTTCACCCCACAAGACGCTAAACGGACCATAAACCATTAGGTTATGTCTATGCCATCGGATTTAGGGTGGGTTCAGTATTTTGAATTCGCCGGTACCCTGTGCTGCATAAATGGCAATGAAAAATCTGTTCTTTTGTCTACACAGCACGGGGTTTTTACTGTCGGGTTTAAAATCCAGCAGAATCTGCGGCAAAAACCATAGTCCTGCTGCGGTTCGGGAATGACAAAATGCCATCAGATTTTGAACTGCATTTTGTCATATACTGTGTGCACATAGTCTTAGAAATTGTTACAGGTTGTGTCTGTGGCTATCACTGTCAACACTATTCTGCTGCATACACCTTTACTACCAGGTAAATATTCCAGAAAAGTTACTTAAATATCCTTCTCTGTATATCTTAGGACTGGGAAGTCAGGTACCAGCAAGATATCCCCGTAGCTCCACGATTTGACGTCAATGCTCCGGACCTGTACATTCCAGGTGGGTTGCTGAAACAGTGGTGCAATATGTCACTGTCATACAATAAATTGAGATGCCTTTTTAGAAATGTTAATGTTTTATCTTCTTCTCGCAGTCATGGCTTTTATCACTTATATTCTGGTTGCTGGGCTGGCTCTGGGAACACAGAACAAGTGAGTAATATGTTTCTCTGGTGTAGATTGGCAATCTAAAGTGGGAAAAGTTAACCTGTGTGTGTGTGTGTGTGTGTATGTATGTATCTATCTATCTAATCTCTATCCATACACGCATGCATGCATATATACCGTGTTTCCCCGAAAATAAGACACCCCCAAAAGTAAGACATAGCGGAAATCATTGCTGCAGCTCCCCATACACAGGGCCGTCCCTAAGGGTGGGCCGAGAGAATGGGGAGGAGGGGGTGCGGGTGTTCCCAATCCCCGCTCACCCCGAGAAACGGCCCTGGGACATATTGTAGCAGAGTGTTGAAGGACCTGTGCAGGGAGGTCATGTGACTGTGATGTCACCACAGGTCCCGAACATCCCAGGACAGGAGACAAATTGTACAAATAAGTGAGGGGGGGGGGGGGGGGGAGAACAGAGCAATGATACTGACACACACACATCTCAGAGGATGGCTGATGGGACATGCTGGGACTTCTAGTTCTACAAGTCCCAGCATGTCACATTTGCCATAAAATGTCCTGTACATACATATTTTCTATGGTTTGTGACTCTAAGCGTTAAGATATATATATGTATGTGTGTGTGTGTGTGTGTGTATATATATATATATATATATAATCTCACACACACTAGTATAGCATGCTATAATTTATTTATGGAAAAATAAGACATCCCCTGAAAATAAGACATAGGAGCAAAAATTAATATAAGACGCTGTCTTATTTTCGGGGAAACAGGGTATGTAGTAGTATATACACACATATATGATATTGAGAGATATATATAATATATCAGCAGCGTAGCCCTCATCCATTTTTTTCCTTCCTTTAACCCCTTAACGCAAGATGACGTACAGTCAGCGGGATCAAAAGAAGTCTTTTAACCCTTTTAGATGTTGCAGTCCCCAAATAACCCTCCTGCAATAAGATCACAGGGTACCGACAGGTTGTTATGACGGCCAGGGGCCTAGTGGCTGCCATGCTACTGCTACTACTACACCCTGCCATAGGCACAGTTTAATATTAGAGCCATATGAGTACAGTGTCCTGCAATATGTATGGCTGGATTCGACTGGCCCTCCAGATGATTTGAGAATATTACAATTACCCCAAGCTCTGACACAAAAAGATACCCCCAATATATCTGGGTCCCTTTAAAACCGCCTTCTAAACAGTACTGCCAAAGTAGCCATGCACTGGTCCTGTGTAGTGAGGAGGTGGGCTCTCTGAATCATTTCCTCTAGTGGTTTTAAGGGAACTTTAAACTAACACGGTTTAGAAAGGTTTTCCCACGAATGAATATGTTCTGCCCAGATTGTTCTTAGCTAGCCCCAAGCCGACCGTGCACGAGAATAAGGAGTGTGGCGCTTGGGAGTTCTAGTTGTAGCTGAGTGAGTGTACTTGACGCTGTTCAGAACTCCCATAGAAGTGGATGGGGAAGATGTCGGCAAGAGCCACACTTCTAATTCTTGTGCACATTTGGCTCACAGCTAGTTGCAACTGACTTTTGCAGTGCATGTTCATTAGTGGGAAACCCCTTTAAGAGCATTCAGCAGCACAAGCTCTGTTCTCCTAAATCTTTAGCCTTTAAATTGCTCCTCTCTTTACTTTCTTCTTCCAATCGGACATCGCTGCTGCAGCCGCTGATTGGAAGTGAACAGCTCTGAATGTTGATGTAAGCTGAGGCACGTGACTGCTGCAGCGGTGATGCCCCATTCGGCAGAAGAAGAAAGTAGAAGGAATAACAGAGAGACCCAGCGCTGGGACTGAGTTTTTTTTTTTTTTTTTTTTTTTTTTTTTTAAGTTAATTATTTTATTTTTTTTGTTATTTAATTGGGCACCAGCAGCTTACTATTTCAATTCTATATGGGGACAACCCCTTTGAACCACGTTTTCTTGCAGTTATGCTTTTTGCTTTTATGTTGATTTTGTGAGGATGTTGCTTCTTTATATTTTCACGATGCCTCTGTATTGTAATCCCAGTTATAATTTTGATTTAAATCCTCAGCTTTTCCCCGGAGATCTTGGGCATGCAGGCCAGCTCCGCCTTAGCCTGGCTCATAGTGGAGGTGTTTGCGGTCCTTCTCAGCCTCTATCTAGTGACTGTAAATACCGACCTCACCACGGTGGATCTTGTGGCTTTTTCTGGCTCCAAATATGTGGGGTGAGTAGAAAGGTTGTGGAGGCTCACGCATATCATGATTGTGAAGACAACCATATACTAGAGTTATTTCCACCAAAAAAGCATCACTAGATCTTCAGATAATGAATGGGAGCAGCTCTGGGGCAAACCATCTAGGGGCTTTTGTCCATTAAAGGGTTTTTCTATTTTTACAAAAAGCTCACCAGCCGGTTTGGGAAGTTCTAAAATGGAAAAAAAACAAATTCACCTTTTAAGGCCATTCTGTTTTGGCACTGTGGCAGTCACTGGTAGTTCTGACGGATTACCTCACTCTCAGTGTTCACAGGCCACCGTAGTCTCTTGCACTATATATGCCACATCAGCCCAGAGGCCTGTGATTGCTTCACATGGCCAACGATCATGACCACAACTGGCGCACCAGGATGGTGGTGGTGCTACAATGAAGTGAGTTTAATACATGAGTAGTTGGTGACTTGTTTTGGGTTTTTTGCTTTTTTTTGGACTTTTCCTCCACATCCTCACTCCTCACCTGCTGACAAGCTTTTTGTTAAAATAGAAAACCCCTTTAGTTCTGTGAGCAGTCATTTAGGGGGCAGGACATTTGCTAAGAAGGCTATCCAAAACCAAATATTTATTTGCCAGGGGGAATAAGTTGGCATAAAGCATAGGGCTGAAATATGTTCGTCTAAGACCCTTTTTGTTTTTTTGCCTTCTACTTCTCCATAGGAAATTGAAAGCTTCATCACATTAACCCTTTCCCAATGCAAGACAAGATCACACTCCTGAACAGTTGACATGGCAGCTGGTGGCCTAGTAAAGACCTTCAAGCTCTTATTTTTACTACTCCTATCACACCCTGCCTTATCATTGTACACTGTTCTGCAATATACTACCATAGTGTATAAGCCATTGTACCCACTAGTGGTACGTTAGAGGGGGATTGAAAGACTTAAGTGGAGGAGTTAAAAAAAAAAATAAAAATGGAAAAGTGTAGAAAAGAGTATTGCTACATTCCTAGAAGTCTGAACTATTACAATATAAAATTAGTTATCCTGCACAAAAATACCTAGGGCCACATGTATGAAAAATATCTAGGTTTAAAACTTTGTTGCCTGTAACAACCAATCAGAGCTCCTCTATTTCATATAGTGCTCCGGAAAAATGAAAGGGGCGTGCTGATTGGTTGCTATGGGCAACAAAGCGTTTTAGACCTAGACCGTTTTCAAACCTGTGGCCTCTAGTGGCAAAATTTAGTTTGTTTTTTTGGGGGAGGAGAAGGGGGGTTGTCTAGTTGTACTTAAAAAAAAAATAAATAAATTAGGAACTAAAAAATAAATAAAGTCACATGATTCTGTTAGAAGGGCAATACATTACGTGGAAATCCCTAAAGAAGCATTTATGCTATCTATCATACATGAAAAAACTTTGAGATTCTCGGTTCACATATTTTGATCAAAAGATGTTTAAGCTGCCCACGACTTTCAACGTGATCTCAAATAGGGCAGTCCTACACTATCTTTTACCTCTCAACAGAGCCAATTCAAGGCCTCTCACTGGGTCAACCGACCTCCATTATCCAGAGAGAAAAAAAATTAAAAAACCCAACCTGCAAGCTGCACTTCTTATGACAGCTTGTGAGAGTGGGCAGGTGCAGAAAATCAAAATGGAGGCACCCTTTCCTCCCCATATAGGTTAAAATCGGTTGACCCAGTGAGAGGCCTGGATGTGGCTCTATTGAGAGGTAAAAGATAGTGTAGGACTGCCCTATTTGAGATCACGTTGAAAGTCGTGGGCAGCTTAAACATCTTTTGATCAAAATATGTGAACCGAGAATCTCAAAGTTTTTTCATGTATGATTGATTCTGTTAGAGCACCAATAAAAACTATACTTCAGCCTGCAAAAAAAACAAAAGCGCAATTGCAGGTTCATAGATGGGATGATAACAAAAAGTTATCAGAAACTGGCAGTACAAAGCAAATTTAAAGAATAAAAATGGCCTTTATTTTTCTTTAAATTAGTAAAACATTAAACTCCAAAACTGTGGTGTTGCTGGGATCGTATCCACTTGCATTTGTACTGCACAATGACCACCATAAAAGTGAAGGGGGCAGGAGGCGGAAGCTTTTCGTTTTCAGTGTTAGTAACGAAGTAAGGACTACATTATATTTAATATGATTGTTCTCACTTATATCTTTATATCTCTTTAAGGATGATCGCTGGAGTTCTTTCTGGCCTCCTCTTTGGGAAGACTGGATACTACATTGTCCTGAGCTGGTGTTGTGTCTCCATAGTATTTTTCATGGTAAGTGATATCCTAATTTGACATACGTTGAAGGAGTTGTCTGACTGTAGACTCTTGGGGTATGTTCACACGGCTTATTTTGGAGCGCAGTTCGTGCCGTACTGCGCTTAATATGCAGGGAAATGCGCCCCATAATTACGGTAATCCATAGCTCTCATAGAGAACTATGGATGACGCCTCCTCTCCCCGCTCGTACAATACAAACGTATTGTAAGTGACATGTCAATTACTTGCGGCGATTACGCGCCGCGAGTAATGCATGTCTATGTGGCCGGTGGGCTGCCGGCCCCCTCAGGAATACGGGATCAGCACGAGCTCCCGAAACACATGATGTACTGTACGCGCCGCAGTACATCGTGTGAACATACCCTTATTTTAACAGTACACCTTTTCCACTTAACCTTTTGGCAGGTTATAACACAAGATGGCATTAGGGAGTCCCTATCCCCTTTTTATAACATCCCAAAATAAATTAGGTGCTGTTTAGTATAAAACTTGTGTGTGTTTTTATGCAAAATATCGTTTTTAATAGGACATTCAAAGCATAATAATTCATTATTTCAATATGAAACACTTAAGCACATAACCTCTACACCCTCGGGTTTCGATAGTCCACTTATAGAGGTTTGACATCAGTCATAACATCCATTTTCCTAGCAGAGCCAACCTCCCATATAGCGGATTCCTCCACCACACACCAGTGACATTTCAGTGGATTGGCAATGTGGGGGCATATCCCCTGAGACATCACTGGTGTTTGGTGGAGGAATGTGCTAGAAGTATACTGTTATTGTATAGCCACAGTCAAGTCACATTATTATGACCACTTCCTACTTTTGACTTCGGCAGCTTGTAGCTCATGAAGAAAGTCCTGTGTAGTGAGCTGGCTTGGTGGGTATATAAAGTATGCAATAGGCTGTCTGCGCACACATCCCACATTGCTCTCATGATTAAAAAGGGGTGATTTATCCCTTTGCAAAAAGGAATGATTATTGGCTTTCAGGCCAAACGAAGCGCAGGTTGTGATCTGTTTGCATGCTATTAAAGTGTATCTTGATACGTGCTGTCGGTGCTGCACACAGCGGTTACCCTGGATATTAGCTGGTGGTCATAATAATAGGACTCCACTATATGTATAGGTGGTGCCATAAATATCTGATGGGAAAGCTCATGTGAACGTCGCTCTATTCTGTTATTGGAATATCCGTCATATAATGCCTTATAAAGTTTAATTATTTTTGCCTGTTCTGTCTTCACAGATCCGGACCTTGAGGTTAAAGATCCTGTCAGAGGCTGCAGCAGAGGGTGTTCTGGTGCGCGGTGCTAAGAACCAGTTGCGTATGTACCTGACTATGGCAATTTCTGCAGTGCAGCCCCTCTTCATGTACTGGCTGACATACCACCTAGTGAGATGATTCCCTACCTGTTCTGTGGACAGAGGTGCCATATTGGAATTCACCCCATGTCAGGAAGACTTCACTCCCACCTTCCAACAGGCATCCTTCTTTAACTAGTTTTTGTACTGTTTTCTGTGCATGGACCCTATTTCTAGGATATTCTTTGTATAGGGGTCCCTACTGCTTTTTTTTCCTTCAAAACATTAAAAAGTGTGCCCGAAGGCACTGGACAACTACAACTTGAGATGACAGTGGGACCCTCATCAGTGCAGTCTGGGGGTCCTCATCTGCTGTGGATGACCCCTTTGTATGACGCTCCCTTTTGTCTTTGTGCAGCTGCCTGTTGTCTTAAGGATTCATTAGACACGGCCAAACTTCTTGTATTCCAAAAGGAAGGGCCGATAAGTATTAGGAAACAGAAATAAAAACAAAATTGCCTTTATAGTTTACACTATTTAACATTTAACCCCAAAAGCATTGATTTGTAGCTTTTTTTGGTTTGCGAATTTATTTAACCCTTGTTTTTTTAATTTGGAAAATTTACACAAATTTAAAGGCTTTTAAGTAGCTCCCCCCACATAAACAGTCTCCCCCAAACCCCGTCCCTGCACACAATTGGACTATGCATTTTGTAATAAATTAAGATTTCACTAAAGTTGAGGAACATAGAACTTTCCCTTGGACTCCTTACACTGCAGGACTTTGCTGCATTTACGAATTCTGCAACCCAGGGGAGCTATGGGTTAAACGAGTTTTCCTTTTTCTGTACCGTAAGTGGACTCAATAGCCATGATCCTGCTCTATAGTGTCTGCAGAGCAAAGTAAAGAACTGTATGGGCTTGATTTGGAATTTTGTGTTATCTGGGAGTGTGGCCTCCATAGTCTGATCCTTTCAGTACATTAAATTAATACTTTTCCAGTGTCAAGTTGATGTTTTTTTTTTTTTTTTTTTATTTTTCAATTTTACTTTTTTCCGGGGTTGTGGAGTCGGCAAGCCAAGCCCCGACTCCTAAATTTTCCCCAAAAACCTCCGACTCCTGACTTTCATACAGGGCGCATGTTTTAAGTGAAAACTTTACTGTAAAGTGGTAACATCGGGCTGTTTATACCTTATGATACAAAATCAAGCTTTTTTGGAAAAAAGACTGAAAGCAAAAGGGTAACAATTTTTTGATTTTTGAACTAGAATTTTAAGAAAAAGCTGTATTTGTACCCAATCCAGTCTGCCCCAAACTTTGGGGAATGTGTAGAAAGATCTGGGTCAATTTGGGCAAGATATGCTTGAATTGATTCAGAGAACGAAGGATTCGGGCAGTATTGAAACCAAAAGGTGGATTTCCCAAATACAAACAAAATAATAAAAAATTAACATTTTTAGGAGCAAACAGTAAAATGCAGTTACGGGAAAGAATCTGCAGAATAAGCAGATGCTAAATACTTGAAAGTCAATTTATAAAAGAGGGGTTAAGTGATGTTATATAAAATTACAGAGCCTATGTACAAAAACTGTAGTGGATTGTGAGATATAGAGCCCCGAAAAACAAAGTTCAAAAATTGTTACCATTTTTTTTGTCATGAAAATAATTTTTTTGGTATGACTTTTAAAAACAAAAAAAGTTGTAAAAATGCCCAAAAAACTGCAGGAAACATTTGTGGAGCTCTGAATTTGTTCTGAGAAATAGTATTGTCTCCAAAAGATCCGCATAGATACCCACATCTGATCCCTTATTTCCAGGCTAGAGAACGGCTTCTCTACACTAATTGGGGGGGGGGCAAAACGGGGGGGCCCGGGGGGAACACTCTAACACGTCAGGGTATAAAGGAATTTCCCCACCCCAGTCATTTTGATGAATGGTTGAACTCTTCTACTTCTTTTTAAAGCAGGTGAAACATTTTTCTGAATTGTTTGCCCTGGGGGCAAAACTTTTCCCCCGGGGGAAGCGCTTTGCCGCTCCATGTCATCCTTTAAGGGATGTTCACACTGCTTTTAAAAAGGGGGCCCTATTTTGGGCCGTAATTACGCGCCAAAGTGCGCCAAATTCGGGCCCAAAAGGCCCATTTATTCGGGGAATTCAAGTTTCATAGAGAACTAGGATTAGTCTCCTCTCCCCCCCGGGGAAGGGAAAAATGAAAAACCTGGGACTCTTAGTTTTCAGTATTTGATCAAAGATTGTTTTAAAATCACCTCCCAACACGTCAAGGGGTTCCAGAGCAGGTAGTCCCTCACTAAAACTTTACCTTGTAGGAGTCCTTCGACTGCCACTTCCCCCGGATGATAGGAACCTGCAATTGAATTAACCCGCAGGTTTAAAAAAAGGTGGCTGAGTGCACAAGCCAATGAGATTGCCATCTCCCAAATGACTTCAAAATGTAAAAAAACTTGCAATCTAAAATTTTACTTTTGAAAAATAACTAGGTGCAAACCGAAAAGGGAATGACATAATCTAATACATAAATCAGTGGACACTAAAGACTAAATAAAACCCCAAATTTTGTGCACAGCCTTTTTCATTTTGTAGTCTATGTGGGAGATGGCAATTCATTGGCTTCTGCACCGCCACCTCTTTTAAATCCGTGCAGGTTTAAATTTAATTTCAGGGTTTCCCATCACTCCTGGGGGAAATGGCAGTCTGAATGGACTCCCAGCAAAGGTAACATGTTTTAGGCCCCTTCACACGGCTTTTTTCGCCGCGTATTTGCCCCCGGATTGACGACGTCAATCCGCGGCAAAATCCGTCCCAAATAAGTCGCCAGCCTATTTTCTATTTATTTTTAATAGAAAATACGGCTCGTCGTTTAACACGACGCTTATTTTCCCTGCGGATTGCCGCCGCGGTTGACGCGGCAATCCGGACGGAAAAAAAAAAAAGTGCATGTCAATTTTTCCGGACGGATTTACCCCCTACAATGATTGGAGATGGTGAATCCGTCGGGAAACAGTTACAAATACTTCCCACACTTAGGACGTTATTTGCAACTGTTTTTTAACTGATTTCAGAACTATTTTTATCGGAAATCCCTTGTAAATACGTTCTGAAATAAGCCGTGTGGGAAAAGAGGCCTTAGTGTAGGGGGCTCACCTGCCGGAACCCTTACTTTGGGGGAGGTGAGCTTAATACAAAATTTTGATCAAAAATCTGTAAACTTTAAAAAGTCCCAGGTTTTTCAATTTTCCTTCGTAAAACATTTCATATTCCTTATAACTTGGGTTTTACTTTGCTTTGTGTGCCCTGATTTTTTGTATTAGATGTATCAATATCGATGGGCAGTTCCCCCTTTAACGTAAAATCAGTGCTTTCCATGTGATGCCGTGGGCATTCGGATACATGGATTTCTACACGTAAAAATTCAGCAATGAAGATACAAGAACAACAACACTTTAAAAAGGTGAATTGGTGCGTGGGATTTTTT
>JAODAL010046125.1:0-31249 GCA_025379985.1 Phyllomedusa bahiana | reverse complement strand
GTTAGTACACCCCCACTTTTTTTGTAATATGTTTATATCTTTTTCGGGGAACAACACTGAAGATATGAAACTTTGATACAATGTAAAGTATATCACAAGGCATTACGGGAAAAGAGCTGAAAACTCAAGTGCCCTCTATTAGATGTAACAAATCCTCAATTTGCTTCTAACATACTGAGTCTTTGAAAAGCAAAAGGGATGTTAGCCAAGTCAGTATAAGTCATCTGCATACAGCTGCTTGGGGGCATTGTTATATGCAGATGCTTAGTGGAGTGCAAAAAGGCAATTTCAAATCCCCACACACCTATATGGTGCTTTCCCCAAGGAGAGAGATTCCTCTTTGTGAGCCAAACAATGTAAAGTAGTTAGTATACAGCTTATATAACATTGTAAATTTAGTGTGCCCTCAAAATTACTCAACACAAAGCTATCAGTGTCTAAACTGCTGGTGACAAAGGTGAATACACCTGAAAATGGACAGATTGTGGCCAAAGCGTCAATAGTTTGTGTGGCCACCATTATTTTCCAGCACGGCCTTAACTCTATTGGGCATGAAGTTCATTAGCGCTGAACAGGTTGCCACTGGAATCCTCTTCCACTCCTCTATGACAACATCATGAGGCTGGTGGATGTTAGAGACCTTGCACTGCTCCACCATCCATCTGAGGATGCCCCACAGATGCTCAATAGGGTTTAGGTCTGGAGATATACTTGGCCATATCCTCATTTTCCTTAGCAAAGCAGTGGTCGTCTTGGAGTTGTGTTTGGGGTCATTAACATGTTGGAATACTGCCCTGTGGCCAAGTTTCCAAAGGGTATTTCACAGTACATGTTAGCATTCCTGGTTTCCTCAATGACCTCTAGCTCCCCACAGCCAGCAGCACTCATGCAGCCCCAAACTATGACACTTTCACCACCATGCTTCACTGTACACATTGTACTCCTCACATGGTTGCCACCACAAATGCTTGACACTATCTGAACCAAATAAGTTTATCCTGGTCTCATCAGACCACATGACATGTTTCCAGCAATCCATGTTCTTAGTCTCCTTGTCTTCAGCAAACTGTTTGTGGGTTTTCTTGTGCTTCCTCGTTAGAAGAGGTTTCCTTCTGGAATGGCAACCATGCAGACCAACTTGATGCAGTGTGCGGCATATCGTCTGAGCACCCCTTTAACCTTTACAGTAATACTGGCAGCACTCAAACATCTGTTTTGAAAAGATAATCTCTGGATATGATGCTGGGCACATGCACTCAACTTCTTTGGTCGACCATGGCGAGGCCTGTTCTGAGACGAACCTGTCTTGTTAAACTGCTGTATGGTCTTGGCCACCATGCTGCAACTCAGTTTCAGAGTGTTCTTTGCCATGAGGTGCCATGTTGAACTTCCAGTGACCAGTATGAGAGTGTGGTAAAGATAACAACAAATTTAACGAACCTGCTCCCCATTCACACCTCAGACCTTGTAACACTAACAAGTCACATGACACAGTGGAGGGAGAAAAACAATTGGCACAATATGTTAATTTTCACTTAAGGGTGTACTCACTTTTGTTGCCAGTGGTTTAGACATTGATGGCTGTGTGTTGAGTTATTTTGAGGGCACAGCAAACTAACTGCTTTACACTGTATCAAAGTGTCATATCTTCCCATGAAAGATATAACACAATATATACAAAAATGTGAGGGGTGTACTCACTTTTGTTAGATGCTATAAATATATAAATGCGATAAAATAAATAAAATATTTAACACTAAAATTGTGGGGTTTTGGTCATCCACCCTCCTTTAAAAAAATGGCTTAAAAAGTGGTAAAAAGTTTTATGTACTTCAAATTGGTGTAACACAACTATTGGTGTAACTATAGCCCTCTCAGGCATAGCAATGGCCCACTCAGGTGCAAGAACATAGTACCTTTTTGAAAGGAATAATACATTGGTTAGATTCCTGATATTTAGCACTGCTATGTGGGTTCCCTGATATATGACACTAATATTTCTACCTTTAATTATTGCTACTTATGCTGCTTATTTAGTTTCCTGGCCCATAGGGGCCCATTTCATATGGTCACATTGGGCCCTATGAATTTGAGTTACGCCCATGTATGCAACATAAACAAAGATCCCTGTGGTCCGAAGGGCTTCAAACTATATAGTAATAATTTTTACCAGGTTCCAAGTCATTGAGTTCAATGGGGGCCGAGTAAATAGGTCTAACGTTTTCTCCCCTTATAACAGCCTACTTTAGTGAAAATCTCTTAAAATGAGAGGTGTTGTTTTAATATAAATATTCGTTTTCAATCTATGGAACAGTAAATGAAGACATTTTCCAAATAGATTGCTTTGTTTATTTTTTTTGTTGAGGAGATATAAGTGATTTTATCAGTTCTGAGTGCACTCAGGTTTCTATAGGTTACTTACCTGCTCTCCCCTGCTCTTTGTCTTATTGGATAGCAGGGATGATGTCATCACTCAGGTCAGCACACAGTCATGCTGGCAACTGGAGAGCCTGAGTTTTATCTGATCTAACAAACAAAGGAGACTAATTACTTTTGTTTACTTTAGCTCTGAAGCTTTTCTGGACTTTAGATAAAACATCTCCTGTTCTCATGTCAGAGTAAGCATCAGACTTTTGAATATGGAGCGGATATGCTAATCACCCACAGCCTCATCAGGATGAGACAGGATGCATGAATGAAAGTTGCTTTTGGCTCTGTGAAACATCATGGTGAGACAAACTCTTTAAATCTAAAGTAAAAAATAAAAATTGCAATAACTGTAATTGTTCTCCTGTACTTTGATCACTTTAGTTCTAACAGACATTGTGTAAAATAAAAGCCACTTAAAATGCACGCATTCATTTACAGCAATGCTTAATAGTACAATGTGCTTTCACAAACTGACATTTACTTAGACTTACTTCTCATTATGAATGCAATTCATATTCATTTAGTTTGCAGAGTACAGGACACTGGTATACTTACATTAATGTGGAGAATTAGGAAAAGCTGCTACAATCATATCTTACGTGACAGACAGAGCATTTGCAAACACATTTGTCCTAGAGTATTAAAAGTTTGCCCAGGTTCAACTAAGTCAACAAACCCAGTTTCTTGAATCAATCTGCCAATCTGAATTTAGCGTGTTTTTCAGTAATTAGGTAATCATAAGCACAAATAAACTCTAGCCGGGAAAATAAGGTGATGGAGCAGGCAGTCCAAAACCCGAGGTAAAAGATGATTTCTGCAGCTACTCTGAAAAGGATAAACACTACAGATGGTGTTTAAAATTAATATGTTGCTTTGTGAAGGACAAAGTCAGATATATCATTACAATTCTGCCAAATTACATTTACGTTATCAACATGCACCTGGCAGCTGGCACATTAAGAAACCAAGTCATTTCGAATGACTGCAAAATATTCTGTGTCATTTTCTCTAACAAAGTTTTGCAGGTACAAAGAAAACATGATGTTATTCCACCCATAGGTTGAGGGAGATCCAATGCTATGTGCAATATTTTACCTCATTTAGTGAACTAGCACAATCTTTACAGGGTTATACTCACCACATTGATTTGCTTTCAACATGTAGGTAAAAGTAAGTATAGAATTTTACTAAATACATTGCTGTTCTGATTTTGCTTGCCTTTAGAGCTAGAGCAGTTCTTATCTCCTGCTTGTGTAGAGAAGGTTTTCTAGGTTTCCAACCATCTCTCACTGCTCAAGTTGGGAAAGTCAACATCCCAAGTCGGGAAAGTGATGTCACTCCCGCTGCTGTGTCTTACCAGCTGCACAGGAGATTGTTTATCTTTCTTACTGAAAAACGGTAACCCTTTAGAGCTCTGCAGCCTCATGGCCTGCTGTTTAAGACATCACCAATGTCTTTCTAATAGGCTCAGCTAGAAATAGCAGAACTGAAATGGGAGTCACTGCTGTGGGCCACCCACTGCATGAAGTGGGAGCGTGAAGCTGGCTGTTAAGAGCAGGCTCTGTGAAACAGCCTTATATAAAATCCCTCTTAAGGAAGTGTTCCGATTTCAGACAGTGATGGCATATTGATAGGGAATGTGTAGTAGGTGCCAGTCCTTCCTTGGGATGCATACCTATATCAGGAACGACTACACTTTGCTCGCAAACTACTCTCCTTTCTGCTCTATGGGAGTTGCTAGCACACTAAAACACACCTCTTAAATCACCGTGTACTGGTATCTTGTTATACATAAGTGAACTGTGCATTAGTCTCTATAGAGCACAGTAGAAAAAAACTATTAGGGTACAGAAATAACTTTTCTTAACGATGATTGACAGTAATAGCTCTATATCTGTTGCAACATTCTAACCAAAAGATTGAGAATGACAGTTGTATAGGAGGAAGAGCATTGTAACATGTAAAGAAAGAGAAACATTTTACCTATGACTGAAACTAAGGGCCACAGGTATGAAAACTGACTCGGTCTAAAATTCACTTTTTTGCCCATAGCAATCAATCACAGCGCCCCTTTCATTCTTCCAGCGCACTATATGAAATGAAAAGGGCGCGCTGATTGGTTGCTATGGGCACAAAAGTGTATTTTAGAACTAGACAAGTTTCATATATGTGGCCCTAATTGGCTTTTGAGACGTGAAATAGTAGTTATGCCTTGTAGCAGTGACAGGAGAGCTCTTTTATGTGCATTTCTAATGAAAAATTAATTATGTGAATTATAAAATTGTCTTCATTTTTTCATACTTTCCATTTTTTCAAAGTAAAATCTTATGAAATATGGGGAACATAAATGAAAACTATTTAGATCTAAGACTTTCTTTTTTGCCCATTGAAACCAATCAGTGCTCCCCCTTAATTTTTTCAGAGCATTATATGAAATGAAAGGAGAGCTCTGATTAATTGCTATGAACAACAAAGCAAGTCTTAGACCTTGAAAGTTTTTATACATCTGGCCCTATATGATTGTATACGTTTAGATTGTAAGTTAATTTTCGTTCCTCAAAATGTAGGTCAGTAGATCAGTAGCTTATGATTTTGCATTCTGTATAAACTGTTCATCAACATTTTTTCATGTCAATTTTTATATTTTTTAGTTTTTCTTATATTAAATGAAACAAATTTTAATCAGATGATGATCACTATTTAAATATGATTTTCCTGCTCTCAGCCTAAATTCTACATATGGAAGCAACCAGCAACCAAGGTCTCGCTGAGACTTGAGGTTCCCCAAGAAACATCATTACATTTATATTCACTAAAATACAATTTTAACAGCTTATTTCTAGCCTGACGTGATGTGTTTGCAATTACTGATACTACTATGATAACTCTGTAACTACCCAACTGAGAACGGGATTTATGGTAGCTGCTGTATTGGTTTTATAATTGTAGATGATATCATTTTATATTAATTTTAAATTAATTAACTTTATATTTTTTAAAAAAAGCCCAAAAGCTAGTTTCTTTACTTTAGGGGTTTTTTTCTTTTAAAATTTTTAATTTTTTTTGGGTTTAGACAAAAAGATTTCGCCTGAAAAATTGGACTACTTTAAAAATTGCAGGGGATTTTTGGGCCCTTTTGTGCCCTTTCGTATCCCCAATTTCAAAAAAGGGCAAATTTTAGCATTCGTTGTGACACTCCCCCCAAAAATTAAACCAACAAAATTTTTGAGGGTCTACTTGTGTCCGTTTTTGGCACACAATATTCCGTGCATGTGTCTGACAGGGCCAATGACAGCTTTTTTGGGTGAACATCATGCTAAAAAAGTGCCACAGCGGGGATATACATGTCCAATTTTTGTTTCTTTAAAAAGTGTAGAAAAAGAAGGTTTTCAATTATCAGTTATCTTTCAAATTCAGTGTCACTGATTATGCCAGGGTACATTAAAAATTGAGAAAAAGCTTCAAATTATGATAAACAAAACAAAATTTTCCAGGGTGCCTTTTTTGGAATTGACTTTAAAATAGTATTTTTTAAAGGGGCTCATATTTATCTTTTCAACTAATGAAATGGGTGGTAAGGGGGCTGTATTCACCATAACTTATAAAACCCAAAAAATTTGGTTTTTAAAGTGAAAAAACTGTTTTTTTTTTTTAAATCTAGAAATTTGTGAAAAAATGGTTTTGGTTTGCGCATCAAAGGGGTTAAAACCCAAAATGTAAGTGGGGTTTAAAAATTTTTGCTAATTTAGTCATTAGGACAGTTCGGGGTTGAAAAATGTTAAATTTGCCCAATCTTTATCGGGGGGGGGTTTTTAAAATTTAACATTGATTGGTTTTTAAATTTTTTTTTTTAAAAAAATTTTTCAAAAAAAATTATTCAAAATTTAACCATTAACATCAAGCAACAACAGTTTTCATTAAAACAGATTATATTTCCCCAACAGGGGGGGGCTCGCATCTTACAAGAAACAGAAAATGAGCAGACCCAATTGGGGCCAAACCCAAATTTAAAAATTTTTCCCTTTCTTTTAAAAAAAAACCGGGGAAAACCCCAAAATTTACTAAAACGGGTTTGGGAAAAACCTTTTTTAAACTGCTTGAAATCTTTTAAAAAAAAAACAAGCTGTCAGGAAATGTTCTCCATGAACCTAAAAATCAAAAAGTTTAAATAAAATATTTTTAAAATTTTTAAAAAGCCAAAAAATTTTTTCCCAGGGGGACAAACCCGCGAAACGTTTTACAAAATTTTAAAAAAGTTAAAAAAATTTTTTTTACTGAGATTTATTTTATGGGAAAAACCTACCAGTAGGTCATTATCTATGATCCCCTTTTCAAAAGGGGACTTAATGAAAACCCTTGAGTGTTTTGCTCAAACAGCGTGTGTTTCAAAACCCCCCCCCGTTCCCAAGACCCCCCAACACCCAAGGGTTTTCAGGTTTTTCCTCAGTATAAAAAGGTGATTTTAATTATTGTCAGTAAAGTTCGTGGGAAAAAAAAATCCTTAAAAAAAAAAAAAAAAAAAAAAAACCAGGTTTTGAGGACTGATTTTGGAAAACTGCCACAGTATGTTTTTAGGGGAAAAGTATTGGCTTTTAAAGGTGGAGTGGGGGGTTGGCCAAGATTCCCTCCGGGGTTTGTAAGGTTTTAAAGGGGGGTTGGTACAATGTAATGTAGACATGGTTTGTATTTTTTGTTAACCCTTTTAAAGCAAAACCCAGAATCCCAAGAAAATCCTTAAAAGAAAAACAGTTAAAGCAATGAGAAAAATAGATTGTGTTTACTGTTTTTTCCTCATACAAGTGATGGATAAACCCCCTTTTTGAAAATTAAAAAAAAATTTAAACCCACTAGAGGGAACCCAGTTTTTTTCCCTTGTCTTAAAATGTATTTCTTCCTTGTACATACATATGTTTTTTCCAAACATCCAATCTCTTAAAGGGGTTTTCCCCATGATGCCCATGTTGACGGGGATTTTCCCCAAAAGGGGTTTTTAATCACTTTTCAAAATATATTGATTACATAAATTCAGTTTAAAAGAGACCCAACAGCCTTCCTTACCTGCCCTTGGTTACTTCAAAGTTTGTATTAGATACACCCTTTACAGGAGCTGCTGGACAGCTTGCGCAGAGAGAGCTTCTTATCTGATGAGACTGAGCTGCAGAAATTTTCAAGGCACCGGGTAGCAATATGTTTTCTTTTGTATACAGAATAAACTAGTTGTAGTGTGATTAGTTCCCTGCTTTATCTGATGACAGAGAACATGAAGGAGCTTTCAAGCTGCTGAGGAGAAAAGGGGTTTGTCTTTTGTATATAGAATCCACAAGTTGTAGTTTGAAATTTTTTCAGTGAAAAATGTCACATGATCCCTGATGCAGCTCGTGCTCTGGGTTTTTGTGTCTCTTTTCTCTCTTTCAGCTCCGTGATTTGTTTACATTAGCTTCTTAGCAGATAAGGCTCCTCCTGGCAAAACCCCTTTAAGGCACCGTGACCTACTTGAACATCATTAATTGCCTTACACAACAGCTTCATGATGTAACAGGAGCCTAGCAGTGACCAACAGTGAGGCTCCTGGAGTAATAGGCAGAATCAGATAATCGTTAACGGCCTATTCCAAAATTACTAACAGCTTGTCAGTTTGACAGAGAAGTTTAGAAATAGAAAAAATAGAATAAAACATTGTATACCCACTTGTTCCAGTTCCCTGGCCGGTTCCAGTGTCCTGGATGATGATGTCATAATTTAGTCTTCACGTGACTTTAGTGACATCATTGGCCCAGCATGATGCAAGAATGAATGTGTTTACATGGTAAGTTTCATTTTTTTTCTATGTTTAGTCATCTATTACAGTCTAAAAAACTGTTGGAAGTTTCAAAACACCACTTTAAATCTCAGTTGTTTAACCCCCTTAGGTGGCTAATAGTAAACACATTATTTAAGCAGTTTGACAGAAGCTTATCATTGCTGTGCGATGCAATAGTATGTTTTATACTTTAATAGAATCCGAAATATGGCATCTATGGAAGCCTTTATTAGGCTTTCAGGTGCCATGTTAACAGATCGTCAACCCGTGATCTTGCTGTGAGGGTGCCAATTGGAGTAAGGAACAGTACTTGTACATGTACAGTACTTGAGTACTTCTTAATAGATGCCACGGCCTTGATCGTCTTGGTGCCTGAAGTGTTAAACAGCAGAGAACAGAGCCAACTCCATTCTCTGCTGTTAGCAGCAGGTGTCAGCTGCAACTAGCCTGCTCTTTAGCAGACTTATGGAGTAACCCGCTACATAGGTCTTTACCGGCATCACTCATACGTCATGTGTTGGTAAGGGGTTAAGCAGGGCCTGTTTTTAGAATATATATTGCTTAACATTTATATATAACTACTACTCCGCAGCTAGATTACAGGTTGCCAATCCATTAACATGGCACATGAAAGCCTAATAAAGGCTTCAATAGCTGCTAAATTTAGGCTTCTATTTCTTTCTTCCCCAGGCAGGAAGTTATTTTATTGCCATCTTTATACATCCTTCTGCACTGTTTACACAATGTTTATACAATTGTGTCCCCTAGTGATCAAGTACCCTGTGGGAATCAATATGCAAAGTAAAAAAAAAAGTTTAAAAAATATAAAAAAAATAAAAAATATTAAAAGTTCAAATCTCCTCTTTTGCAATTTTACAAATAAATAAAGCTAAATGACATTGGTATCACCGCACCCGTAAAAGTCTGATCTTTTAAAACACAATATAATTTATCCTGTACACTGAACACCAAAAAAGAAAAAAACATTCAAACACCAAAATTGAGGATTTTTGATCATTTCATGTCCTCTAACTATTGTAATAAAAAGTGATTAGAAAGTTACCTTTGCCAAATTAGTACCAACAAAAAGTACACTTTGGCTTGCAGAAAAGGCATCTTCACTCATGTCCATAGGTGGAAAAACAAAATAATTATTGGTCACAAAAAAATGGCGCTGCAGCACAAATTTAAGAACTAGTGAATGTTTGCATTTTTTAACAGTACTAAATTACAACAAAAATACTACACATTTGGTATTGCCAGAATTGTAACAACCTGCAGAATAACACATCATTTATACCTAAGATTAAATTTGATTTAATGAAAGCAATGTGGACATAACAGTAAAAAGAAAGACTCTTCTGACATATCACAGATACATGTCAAAAAATGTCATGGTAGGGTGTGAGCTCTTTGACTCCAACCAATGACTTTAACAAATTGAGGACCAAAGCAATTCTCAGAGCTCAACGTCCTTTCATCTTCTGAAGATATTCTTGTAAAGATCAAAGTTAATGGATCCACTGAGACACCACAAGCGATGGTGTAAGAGGCATCAGGGAGCGGTGTCTAAGGGGCTGCTGGTTTTCACCAGAACCTGCAGCAAGCGGGATGGATCCTTAGGTCGCTACCCCTGGCACGACTTGCCTTCGGTGGTGGGCGAGGTGTAGCACAGTACAAAATCGTGGAGAAGGCTCATAGTTGGGGACAGGAAGGATGGTCAGGGCAGGTGGCAAGATTCATGGTCAAGGGATGGAAGCAAGAAGAGCTGGGACACGGTATAGACAATGAAAACTAGGACAACGCTTTCTCGATATGCAATAGGCACTATGGATCCGGGAAGGAGGTCAGGAGGAAGCTGGGTAATATAGGGCCAGTGCCCGGCAATTATCGGCGTAATGGCCCTTTCAATTTCACATAGGCAGCGTGCGCATCCTAGGGACACATGCCTGGGATCCAGGCTGCAAGTGTGCCTGCAACCTGCATGTTACCACTCGCACTGGCAGCATAACAATTCTTATCTCCAAGTTGATCATTGTCTGTCTTTGTCATCTTCCATTATTTGTTACAGAACTGCAATATATGCTATAGACAATCCACAATCATCTTTTCATGACAGTTTCAAAAGCTTATAGTTTTCCGGTGTTTTAAGACTGCCATACTCTCCCAATGCTGACATACTCCACAAAGGTTGTGAAGTAGGGACCAGCACACACATAAAAATATTCTTCTTTGTTAGATACCATTAGAAATTCATACAAACAGCAATAGTAATGTGAAAACTCCGCTTTCACATATCAGACTGCTTCTGTGTATTAAGAGATGCAGAAGAGACCCGTACTCAAGTCCAGTGCAACTAAGATCTAAGGTGCAACAAAGTCTGTAACATAGTGAATATGAATATCTGTTATCTAACTACTGTTAACAGTATTTTAATCAATTAAAATCAAATCAGTTCTTATTCAGCTATTTTGGTAAGTAGTACTCATGATTAAAGTCCAGTACCCGTCTTGATATAGAAGGTCTCTTCTCCAGGCTTCTCATCGACTCTTAATGCAAAAGAAGCAGAAACTGGAGAAACCACCTCCCTGAACTATACACAAATGTTGCAAAGCATTTAAGGAGTTTTGTGCCTCAGAATTGAATGAATCTCTAAGATGTTTCATGATGTGCTACCTAAAAGGGGTTGTAAAATAAAAATAAATCTTCTAAATAATATTTCTCCCAAAGTTTTGGACTTTTGTAATGTACTTTTAGTGGATTTTATGTGGCCTTCCTGCAGTTCTGTTCCAGCTGTTTTATGACAGGAAGCTTGGTAGTTCAGTGTGTCTCGACCAAAAGGAAATAGCTCCATGTTAAGCCCAGGAGATCAGGTAACCAAAGTGAAGTCACACCCCTTTGGCTCTGCCTTCTCTGACAGTCAACATGAAGGAGAAAGCAGGTGGCATGCACTGAGACTGAGGTTAGGATTTATTTTTATTTTATTTTAGGATTTAGGAAAATAGACAAAGAACTGCAAAAGATTATGGGGCTTGTTGTTGTATGGGGCGAAATAAGAAATGCTACTGCTCACCTGCAGAGAAATGAGTCTACATATACCACAGGACGAGCATAAATTAGCACAGAAAACATCACAGGGAGGTAAATGAAGGTGCAGATTTTTGGTTTGCTGGCTAGCACCGGTAATATCGGTTATGCCACCATTCCTGAGGACAGCGCTAGAAAGTGACAGACATGCTGTGTCAGTGATGTTTCCCTTATTCTGTAAGCTGAAATCTTTCTGAGCATTTAGGGCGACATGCATGAAATTTGGCGTGGGGATGCCAAATTTCATGCGCATATTAATTGCCTAGAATGCACCTGATTTATGGACCCGCTCTATAGCGGGTCATAAATCAGACACATTCTAGCACTCGGACGACATTTTTGGATCAGGTATACTACTTTGAAAGTGGTATACCTGTTCCAACTATAATGCGCCAAGAAATGCCATAGCAAAGCTATAAATATGTAGCTTTGCTATGGTTCTAGTGCGGCCCGCCTCCCGCACAAGATCTGAAAAGGTATGAATGGGCTGCGTCTGAAATTGGGCTGAAAAGACGCCAGATATCTGGCACAGCCTCGTTCATACATGTCGCCCTTAATGTTCAAATCTAGCAGTTTGCAGCCTAATCTGCCAAGAAGAAGAGTCCAGCTTATTCATGAGCAGACAACAACTCCGTCCACCCGTGGCTGATTCTGTCTATAACTGTGAATAGGTAGAAATCTATGAATAAACAGAAAGTGTGCGGGGCTAACACCTGCTCATGAATAAGCTGGACTCATCTCTGGCAGAAGAGGCTGCAAACTGTCAGATTTGAGCATTAAATTCTCTGAATCTATTGTATCTTACAGAATAAAAGAAACAGCGCTGGAAACAGCATGTCCATGTGCCATCCTCATCAAGGGCAGCATAACCTATGTGAAAAGTTCCCTTTACATTACAATCTATACAACCTACATATGTTATTTGCCAACACAATATACCACATGGTTGGAGTTACAGTTAATAAAATGTTGATTTTTACTTTCATTATGATGCCATCAACCGCATTTGTAACTTTTTTAGTTTGATGGACTTAACTGCAACAAAAACATCTTTTATGCCCACATCTAAAAAACCTCTAGCCATTCAGCCAAATCTTTAACCCCTTACTGACATATGACATCGACAGGCTCACCTGTCGATCCTGCTCCATTTGTGGAAGAACATGGCTGTTCAATTAATCTGAGTCTTGACATTATCAAGTTGTACTGTTCTGTTCCTCTCCCCCACTCCTGTGACAAGATTGCTGTGTGCCAACTTGTTGTCATAATAGGCAAGGACTTAAAGGGGTTTTGCCACGATGTAGTGTTGACGTGGGATCCTCCAAAATGGGTATTTAATCACTTTTCTAAATATATGTGAAGCCTAAAAAGTGAAGCCTGTGGGAGCTACAGCATTTATAAGTCGCCCTTAGTTTCCTGAAAGTTTACAATAGACACGACCAGGACACTGACAGGAGCTGATCTGGCCATGTTTGCTCTTCTTATCTGATGACAGGGAACATGAAGGAGCTTGCAAGGGGCTGGGGAGAAAGTGCAGTGTATGAGTCTGTGTCTTTTGTATAGATAACCCACTGGTTTTAATGTAATTATTTGAGTAAACATTGCAGAGGCTCCCTTCTTCCTCGCTCTCTGCTCACCCCCTCCTTCTCACCCCTGCAGCCATTCATAACGCTGTATGCTTTGTTTATATTCTCTCCTGAGCAGATAAGATGTAAGGAACTCACTTCCTGGCAAAACCCATTTAATGAAGTCATCTTTGGCAGGGTGTAATAGGAAAACCATTTTTGTAAACTGCTCTACAACATATTATCATTGTAAAACAGTGTACAAGCGATTATATCCTCTAGTGGTCAAATACTCTAAGGGGCTTAAAGTACAAGTAAAAAAAAAATTCAAATAAATAAAAGATTAAAATTCAAAACACCCCCTTTTCCCATTTTCCAAATAAAAATAAAAAAGCTAAACATAATTGCAATTGCCGCTTACGTAAAAGTCCAGTCTATAATAATAACATAATTTATCCCACAAGGTAAACACCATAGAAAAAAAAATACCCAATGCCAAAATTGCATTTCTTTGGGCATTTTAATTTGCCAAGAAATTGGAGTGAACAGTGATCGAAAGTTGCATGTACAGTATCCCCAAATGCTACCAATGAAAACTACACTTCATCCCACAAAGAGTGTGTCCCAATTAGGTCCAAAAAAAGTTATTTGTTATGGAAAATGATGCTACAGAAGAAGATTTTATTTTTTTTAAAATACTTAACCATTACAAAAACTGGGTATCACCAGAATCATACCAACCTGCAGAATACTGATAGCATGTCATTGATACCAAACAATAAGCGCCACAAAAATGAAGCTCCCAGAAAGATGGTATAATTGTGGTGGTGGTGTTTTTTTCACTTTCCAAAAAATCTTTTTTTTGTTTCCCAGTAGACTATATAGGAAGGTAGATAATAGTATAAAAGGATGTCTTGTCCCATAACAAATAAGGCCTTACAGATCTATGTAAATAGAAAAAAAAAATAGAAAGTTATGGCTCTTGGAGGTTGGAGAGGAAAAAATGAATGTGATGCAAACAAAAATCACTGCAGCAGGAAAGGGTTAAGCCTAAAATGTTTCGGCCTAAACTGGGAGAGAGAACTGACCTCAATGTAGGGGCATCTTCTTTGTCTATTAGACATTGTAGGAAGCTTGTTCACTCATGCTGTGAACAATGACAGCTGCCTGAAATGCGTAAGCTGAGCTTTCTCTATTAGTATTGCTGTTTGTCTGTTTTTTCAATAGAATCTCATAAAAAAGAAAAATCTTTTTAATCTTAAAGTGTATTTTTGTACATATGTGCTTGACCATCTTCACGTCTAGGGTTTGGTATTGCATTGCCTCTCTGAAAATGTTTGCGCTTAACAAAACCTATAAGACACAGTATTAGATTGTATATTACCCAAAAAAAGATTAGTTTGCTGGCTTTCGATTAGACTGTCTCCATAACTTTGTATGTGTGTATTTTAATTCTGAATCCTCTCAGTTTTTGTAATAATTCAAACAAACAAGCAGTCACGCTGAACAAACAGCAGCCATGGGGCTGTAAACTGAGAAACATAACCATGTCATCTGTGTAAATAGTATCAACATTTAGTTATGGTGCCCCTGCCATGCACACTGCCAATACAGCTGCCACTCTACGCACCCGCTGTAGCACCAATTGGCACTTTTCAGTGGTGCTTATTTTGTATGAGTTAAAACATTTCTTCTCTAAATTCTGAGTTTATGACCCCAAAAAAGAAAATAGCACAATTTAGGAAAGTATGACAGCTGTCACTGACACTCATAAGGTTAGTCAGTCCTCCTTGGACTTTGGCATGTAAATCAACACCTGCATTTTCTTTGCTTTATCGTGCTTTATCGTGTAAATATCTGCTTGAGTTTCAGATACTGGTTCCTGCACAGAAGTCACAGCTTTTGTAGATTATTGTATTTGCGTAACTAATCTGTGATGGGATGTTATTGTACACGTTTTATGGATTTATTGGTATGATACTTTTATTTTGTCATAATGCTTAATTGCTCGGAATATGGAAGGAAATATCAAAAGGAGTCTAAAGTATTAAGCAAATTCTTTGATCAGCTGAACCAGCATGTGTTTAAAGCAGTGTATTTCACACAGCATACAAGGCTATGTCTACCTAGCCATGGTAAAATGCCGTCCAAAATTGACAGCAATTTAACAGTGCTAGACCACGTTGCACAGATTTGTGCAAATAAATGCAGTCGGTTTTTAGATTTGCCATCAGCCCTGCATATTGAATGTATGAGTATCCAATGACAATCCTGTGGAAGAGCCGTCAGGTTTGAAAATACGCTGGATTTTAAAGCCTACCAGAAAAAATATGCAATTATATGAAAGAAACCTGTGGAGTAAAATCTATAGAAATCTTTATTCATCTTATGGATGAATAAAATATAAATAAGAATAACAGAATAAAACTCAGGTAGCATTTACACAGCCTACATGTTTTTCAAGCAACGTAGGCTCTTTATCAGGCAGTGAGGATCGCTTACCTGATTCTCATAAAATACAAGTGAGAACAGGTCATGTGATATTATGGGCGACATGTATGAATGGGGCTGCGCCAGATATCTGGTGTCTTTACAGCTCGATATCTGGCGCAGCCCCATTCATACATTTTCAAATGGGACGCACTAGAATCGTAGCGAAGCTACATACTTATAGCTTTGCTACGGCATTTCTGGGCGCATTACAGTTGGAACAGGTAGAGCACTTTCAAAGTGGTATACCCGATCCGAAATGTCGCCCGAGCGCTGAAACGTGCCTGATCATAAATCAGGCACATTCTATGCCTTTTTTTATTCGCATGAAATTTGGCGTACTTTCATACATGACGCCCTATGTGTCAAATGACATCACTACACTCAAAGCAAAATATGTGCAGTCAAGCAAAAAACGTGTGCAACCAAGGATATTGGTTAACTTATTATCTACCACAAGACTATTCTAGTGAATGACAGATTCATACAACATGATTTAATACTAGTTAGAATTGTAGCTGATATTGCTTTATTATTATCTTAAATAGATATATATTAAATAATTTTTATTATTAAGTCCTACTCTGAAATCTATATTTAAAATCCAAAAGACCCTCCTTCGTTCGACTAGATGACTCCAATAATTTCCCCTTACTGGTCGTTTTACTCCCTCTATACAAAAAAAAAAAAAAATGACATATTTATTTTCCGCATTATAATCCAGTACATTCAGCTTGCCTTTTGTTAAGCTCCACTCCGGTACCCTCTATTAAAAGGGTTGTCTCACTACATTGATTCATCCTGTTTTCTTGTTTCATTTTGAATTCATGGGTGTGTTTACTGGGTTCTACTAGGCTGCAGTAGAAGCCAGGTCTGTAGCTATAGCAACCAGTGCTGGCAGCCTATCATGAGAGAGAAAACAGGTCTGTAGCGATAGCGACCTGAGGAGCTGATGCAGCCCATACAAGAGGGAATATCCAGGAATAGGTAGGACACAGTTAATGGACACATATTGCAAAATGACTTGTTTTGCAAGATCTTTAACATAAAAAGCAATCCTTGTAGTGAGACAACCCCTTTAAACTGTCATCAATAGTCTCTATCTAATTTATATAGTCCACTTCCTTAGTACAGGCTTTCTTGGCCTTAAAATATTCACCTGTAGATATTGCTGCTATTACATGGTGTGGGTGACAAATAATTGCTCTAAGTATCTTGTTACCTGCATCTGATTTTCTATAGAGAGCCATATACTAAGGAAATAGTACTGTCTGATGAAGAGCCTATGTAGCTTGAAACATGTAGGCTGTGTGATTGCTACCTGAGTTTTACTCTGTTATATTTATGGATGAATAAAGATTTCTATGAATTTTACTCCACTGGAGACTGCCGTATACGCGGAAAAAATACATGATGTGTAGACTACAGCATGGATTTTTCACTGCAGTCTACACAGCACTGGGTACAGTAGGATTTTCTATGTGTAGACATAGCCTAATAATTCTACCTTAAAGGGGTGTTATCGTTTCATTAAATGGTCTTCAGAATAAGGGGACAGTGAAAACAAGCAACTTTGCAATTGGATGTCATTAGCAAAGTTGCTTGTTTTCACAGTGTCCCTTATCTTGTGTTTTTATTTACACTGATATCCAGTGTGGGTCTAATCCCTCCTCCTTGCATTTCACTAGCTGAGAGCTCATTTACATCTGAAACAGCCCCGGGGGTTTATTTTCACCGGTGTACAGAAATGACTAGGTTAGGGGCCGAGCATTTTCTGTCCCCCACCAGCAAAAAACAGATTTCAGCAATTTACAATGAGAAAAATGACGTTTTGACCCTGGACTAACTCTCCTGCATACCCAGATCTGTGCCGTTCTTAGAAAGCTGTAATACCCCCAGCTTTTTTGGGAGAATCCTGCCAGAAATTAAATTTAAAGCAGCCCGGGGATGTTACAGCTCTTATAAAATAAGACTCATAGAGAGAGACACATGATATTGGACTTCAGAGGGGGGGAAGGGGGGGGGGTCTCAGGCCGCAGTGAAGGGGGGGAATTGCATCCACGGGAGGGAAAAACCCCCCTGTTTTTTTTTCCACAGAGTTAGAAGCTCAAAAACAGGTGAATGAGCCGAAGTAAGGAAACAAAACATCCCCTTTAAAACTCAGCACTGAAATGATTTCCCCACCTCTTAACCTTCAAACTTTTTTTTATTTTACCATTGTAACCCAGCTTCTGGCTGCTGTCTTGCATGTTCAAATCAGAGCAATGAAATATAAAGGATAAAACATACTTTTGGCACCTGGTAAGTTTTGGAGGCGGATAACATCTTTGTAGGGGGCAACCATGACGGACAAAGTATCGGGGGTCCCACCAGTGGAACATATTCTTCGGGCCCACAAGTGGAGTTTATTCTTCAAACTTATTCTCAATACTATAATACTATAATTCCTACCAACATTGTGAAAGCCATGGAAGAAAAACCAAAACTTTGACCCAAGCATACATTTTTTAAGGGCAATGCTACCAAAATTACTAATGAAAATTTTGTAAACTTTTGACTTTCAGAAAGTAATAAAAATCTTTTAAAAAAAAATATCTCTCATTATTCGGGGCATTTGGCAAAATAAAAAATTTTTTGGTAAACCAAATTGACCTAAAACGGGTAGGTTTATTCTATTAATGTCAGAAGTAGAAAAACATGCATATGGTCTTTTCATATAGTGTAATAAATTTCGGTCAAACATACAATATCTTCAAAAACATATATTTTAATAAATATAATTATATATTTGAATTGTACCTACAAAAAAAACCCTACAATTTTTCTTCTTTTAAGGAAAAACTTGCAAAATCGCCAGTGTATAAATATTTTGCAGCCCCCAAAGAAATAACTCTCCACCCCATCACGACCTACTGCCAAACATTTATGCTGAGAATGTTGCGGCAGCCCAAAAATTATCCAACCCTTCCCCCCAGACTCATCACTCTGTCACAGTGCCATTTTTGAACCTGCTTCATCCTTTAAGAAAACAGGCACCACTATCAAATCCAAACTTGGGGTTCTCTGGCAAATGCTGTAAGGTTGGGATGTAAAACATACCCCTTTTGGACGTCGGCCCTCAAAACCCCACTCATGGGAAACGTTTCTGACCGTTTGAGCAACCAATTTTGCAGGGTCCGGCAAAATTTTTCCCCCTGTTTTCTCCTGCACAAAGGTAGTTTTTCCGCTCCGGATTGTTGGTTTTCGTGGCCCCTGCCACTCTCTTTGGGGTACCTCCTTCCCCCTCTCCATGCTCGGACACTGTTCGACAATACCACTAACTTTTTTTTCCACAGTCCAATTTTATGGCCATCCGGATGACTGCACACTTGACAACTCTTGGGGGGGAGACCCTGCCTCAGCTACCCTAGGGGTAGACAAGACAATTGCAAAAAGATTTTAAAAAAACAGCCAAAAAGAACCCCTCCTTTCATGGTTTCTTTTTAATTGCCTACTTTTTACCTTTTGCATGTTTCCCTTTGCACAACAACAGAGAAATTTCCACCACAGTGCTGATTTATAACTGGGCAAGTTGCCCCAAAAAATGTGTGCATATAAAAATTTATATATAAAAAATATTATATATAATAAATAATATAAAATATAAATATAAAATAAAATTTTATATATTTTTAATATATAAATATAAATAAAAAATTGTCTTTTATATTAGATAGATAAATAGATGTATAAATTTTAAATAAATAAAATATATGATATAAAAATATTAATCTATAAAAAAATATATATATTTATAAATATATAAACACACCTTTTTATTAATTCATAAAATAGAAAAAATTATTAAAAAAGAAGTCCCCCAAAACCCATACATATACACTTTTTAATTTTTTAAGTCATCGAAATTAATAAGAAAAACGGGAGTGCAAAAATTTAAAAAAAAAAGTGGCACAGCCCAGCTAAAACTCACTAAAAAAAGTTTTTCTGCACCCAAATAAAGGCCCTTTTTGCAGCAGCCAAAGTAAAAAACCCCGGGGGGGAAAAAGTTTCCAGCAGTAACAGCACGGGAAAAGGTCAGGGGCGGGCCAAAGGGTGGGGTAAAATAAAAAATTTTTTTCCTATTCACATGTAAAATACAATGAAAAAAAAAAATCCCCTTAATTATATAAAAAAAAAACCAAAAACAAAAATTTGTTGGGAAAGTAAAAAAAATTTGAGGTAAGTTGTTAGAAAAAGGTATAAGCAAAAAGGGCCCTACAAAAAAATTTAATTGGCCCTTCTTCTTTTTTCTGGAAAAAATAAATTAAAAATAAATGGGTTTTCCCCAAACAGTGAAACCCCCTTGTAAAAAAAAATATAAAGCAAATTTCTGTAAAAAAAAACAGAGTGTAGGTGGGTAAGCCAATGGCCCCCGGCAGCCCGGGTTTTTTGACCTTTGGTTGAGCCGGGCCAATAACTGACTTGCTGAAAAACACTTTTTAAATTTCCAAAGATCTGAGACAATCTACTGCCTTAAATTATTTAACTTTTTCTGTCGCCTGACTGCATGAGAAGAAAAGAGAAACTAACCGTTCTGTCTCTCAAAACCCTTTTAAAATGACTTTTTCCCTCACGTGCAATCCCTTTTCTGAAGCCACAGTTTTTTTTTCTGCAGTAAAACTTAACAATCCATGAAACCAAAAATTCCAAAAAAAAGTTCCCCAAAAAAAACAAATAACATATTTTTTGTCCCTTTTTTTCCCTTCAAACCTTTTTTTCCCACCAACAACTTGATTTTTAAAAAAATCTGAAACTTTTCAAAAATGGAAAAAATTTTCTGCCATTGCAAAATACCTTTTGTTCATCAAAGCTACCAAGTAATAAACCAAACTTTTTAAACCCTAATGCGGGAGTTGATAATTTTGGGGCTCTAAAAACAACATGAAATATTTAAAACATAATAATTTTTTACAGTTTCCCTTTTTGGGTTTTATGAAAAATTTCTCTCAATATGAAATAAAGTACAAAACAGAAAAATAAAAAATTTTTCCCAAATCGTGCATATTTACCATTTGGAATTTTTTTCCTAATTTTTTAAAGGGGGGTTCCTTTAGTTTTTTTGGGCCAAACCTGCACTAAAATAAAAAAGGAAATAGTCCCAAACCGCCCCTCAGGTTCAATTCCAGAACCACAAGCCCCCCATTGATCCGGGACCATTTTTCCAAATGTGAGTTGTGTACATTACAAAAACCCATGGTGAGTCAATAATTGGTCTCAGCCATCACCTATAATACAGGGGTTGGAAAACGAAAAACCACTGGGGGCCAAAAAAAGGTACAAAATTTTTACGCGGGTTTTTAAAAGGGTGGAACCCTAGAAACCTGGTGGTTATGGGCCAGTAATTGCAGATGAGTACTGGTTACTTTTTTATTTTAGTTTTTTTTCTGAGATTTCTAAATTTTAAATTTTTTAAAGGTTTGCTCTTAAAAAACACTATTCGGGTTTTCTAAAAACCCTTTAAGGGTTTTTTCCCCTATTAATAACAACCGATCATCAGTGATTTGATAAGCCTGACTTTTTGAAATAAACTAAATTGCAAAATTTGGTTGAAATCACAAAAAGGGGTTTTTGGAATGAGAAACCTTTTTGGGGGGGCAGCAATATTTCACATTTAAAAGGGCGCACATAAACTGGTCTATATATAACCCTTGCGGCATTTAACTGAAATTTCACGGCTGGCTGCCAGAACCTTTTTTTTTTAAAATGTGTTTCCCCTTTTTTATTAAGGGGAAAAAATCCGGGGTTTTGGGGCCCAAAACAAAGTGAACTATGAAAAGATTTTTCCCCCCGCTCAAAGGGGAAAATTCTGAAAAGCAGAAAAAAAAAATGTCATATAACTTTTTTGATGTAGATTCCACTCAGAGTTTACAGTAGCTAGCTAAGATGTGGAAAAGTCCCACTGAAATGGGAGTATTCTTGGAGAAAAAAAATGGCAGAATCCAAATGGAAAAGTATGGATCCCTGATGAAGGAAATAGCGATTTCAGAAGCACGTAGGATCATCTGGTGCAAGTGAGTTTCCCTAGCTCTATTCCCATTGCTAGAATCAGCAGCACATGCATGTGAGTGTTCACTCAGTCTCCCATGCTTCTACAATGGTGTATGTTAGTGATACATGGAAAAAGGCATTGGCTTTCTGCATTATACTCTGGTGCATTCTACCTACCATTTGTCAATCTGGGATAAGCCCATATTTCCATTTATGTTCATTTCCATTTTTCTTTGCTTTAGTATTTGCGCTCATTTGAATGTCTGTATCTCGTGCATCCATTTGTAGGCACTATTTGTTTTGTGATTTGGACATATTAGGTCCCTGTTCACTTTACAATTTGAAAGTTTGGAGTTTAATACTGTCCATACATATGAGTGTGAGTGTATAATTTTTCCTTGTTATCAGCAGTGGTCAAAGTCTTGGAGTCAAAGAATTGGAGTATAAGACTGCAGTCATGCAAACACAGATTGACAGCTATTGGGAAGCATTGTACAGTATTAAAAGAGAAGAAAATTAGGTTACCAGGCTGATGTTTAGTTGGTCATTGGTGAAGATCAGGAATAATCACACAAATATTAGAAAATCACACTTTAGGGGCGACATGTATGATCTAAACGCAAGGAGACCAGTTCTACATAGCTTTAAAGCAGTGTAGAATGTGTCAGAATGTATGGACCTGTTCTTCTGTGTGTTATAGATTTTGCGCTTTCTAGTTCCACAACTCAGACTCAGATAAACAACTTTTAACTTGGTCTGCTTGTTCCAGCAGTAATGCGCCTAGTTTTGCTGTCCTCCAGTCATAAATATGTGGAATCATACGGTTGTGGTGCAACACGCCTCCAGAACACCCCCACATCTTAAGCGCATTACAAAGTGATGCGGGCACCACAAAATGCACCTACTTCTGGCGTTCGCCTGCTCTTACATCTAGAGAACAGGGCTGCTCCAGTTTTTGGGCTGAAAAGACAATAGAATACTGGCACAGCCCCATTCATATATGTCATCCTAGGAGTTTAAATGCCAAACCTAAAAGTTGTCTCACACATATAACCTTTTTTTAAAAGAAGGAATACTGATTGCCGCAAACTCAGCTTCTCTCACTTCTTCTGGGTAACTGTCTAGGCCAAAAACCCCCAATCTGAAGGGCCCGCCCGTAAAAGTTTTTTCACTAAGGATTCTATGGAGCTAAATAGAGAGGGGTATCATATATGCTAAACCTCTCCAAAACATCACTAATAGGTCACATAAATAGGGTCTATGACAATCCCTTTAAACACTTTAATTAACACTAAACATGAATTACAGATGTAGCAAAGATAAACTTGGCAGATAATGCACCATATCATCACAGAACAATTTATTAACTTTTTCTGTGCTTTTGAGTGTCTTTTGGTGTGATCTACAGTAAGAGCAGACAACATGTTAAGTCATGATACCACTTTCAAGTTAAACTTTGCTACATCTGTGGTTCAAATAAAGGCTTATGGATTTGTTTTTGGCACATGAGCAACATGTAATAAGAGTGTCCTTACTATTCACTAAACATAGAATCAGCAGTAGACACTCATTCTAGATTATGCTGAAGGATGGTCATGGAAGTGTTATGTTATTGTCATAACGTGGTTTTCTTTGTCTTCAGTATTTGGTATTGTCACGGTCCATGCCCCGACTCCTGTTCTGAGCTGCAGGCATGGCCATGACCCTCCTGCTGGGGCATTTCCGCCACTTCTGCTGTGTAGTCTGCTGTAAACTTACCCGGCCTGGTTCCTGTCCCTGCTGCAGAGAGCATTCCTGATCCTCCCTCCTGCTTCTTGGCGTCCTCTGTGCAGAGGAGCACCCCCCAGGGTGCCTGCACAGCACTACTTGGCTATTTAAAGGGACAGTGTCCCAATCACCTGTGACCATTGAACTTTTGGGATATAACAAACTTCCTGCCTGCTCCAGTGTCAGTTCATTATTGTTCCACTTGAGCTCCTGATCACTGCTCCCTACTGTTTCTGCCCTGATGCCTGTTTGTTCCAGTGTACATCTAGCTCTGCTGTTTTGTGCAGTGGACTCCAGTGTAAACTTCTCATGGTCTCCACCTACACCACCTTCACCTGTGGTGATCACAGTGGATTCACATGTTATACCCGACGATCGACGTGTCAGTTCCTACTGACACCTGTTGAATTGTTACAGGTATTTTAGTGGTAAAAATATAAGAAAAAACTGTGTGTGACCCTGTTCCTCTTGCATTCATCCATCTATTCATCCGGCACCCTTTAAATCATACCTCTCTGACTTGGAGGTAGCTTCTCCCTCATGGTTTTATATGCCGGTAGGAGAGACAAGTAAATCAACTCTTTGCATAAGACAATGACTAGTCAGTTCCTATTTGAAATGGAAAGGATTAGGATGGGAAAGGCATCATGACTTTTGTCTGCAAGAATTCTAAAAGATTGTTTCAACAGGATGCACAAACTCTAACAATTTTTTTCTTTGTTTGTGTTGGTCTATTTTCCCATTTTCTTTGTTTTAGTATCCTTTTAAATCAATTTGCAATGGTAAACCTTTTATGTTGTTTAGGATTGTTTTTGTTACTTAGGATGTTGTTGTTTATGTTATTTAAGATTCATTTATAGCCCATGAAAATTATTTATAATTTGTATTTATTTTTCATGTTTTTTTAAACTATATAATTTTTTTCTTAATATGGGATCTGAGAATAAAATAGAAAGTCAGAATAAGTTCCGTTCAGTTCGGGCATTTTTTTTTGCCATTCATCACCTAAACTCTGAACCAACTTTTATGCCATGCGATATGTAAGAAATGCCTTGACATAAGACTGTAATTTCTTATTTTAATTAGCTTTCTAACCCTATTTCTGTAGTAAAACATGGTGTTTGGACAACTTGGTATGTTATTAGAATAGCATAAATCTGAAATGTGAATAGAATTTACCACTTAACGTGTTCCCACAGCTCTTCAATTGATATGTTCAAGGCAATAAAAATGCATCCTAGTGATATTTTGCTCTAGGCAAGGTGAGTCATATAACATCAAAATAACCTGCTATCCAAAGTAAATAAAATTGCTATGCAGCACTAAAAACCTTCTGAACCATTGTTAATCTTCCACAGCCAACTCAATCCAATCCCTTTTTCATATTAAGATGCAGTTAAATTTTGCATTGCATAGAACTTTCCATGCGTAAATGGTTTCGTGGACATGTCAAGATAAATATCAACCTATATTTCACATGCAGTGTTATTACTTTGTGTAAAGCTTTGAAAGTCAAATTTTAAACCTTGAATGTAACAAATAGAAACTCAAGGCTCAGAGAAGCCTAATAATTAATTGAATCATGTTTATAGGAAAACCATAAAAATATTTTTAATGATGCTACTGTATGTATTTTTTATAAGATGTCCACTATGTCCAATTATGCTATGTTACACCAGTATCATAACAAAATTAAAAAAAATTGCTACAAACTAGGCTGGGTTCACACCTTGTTATTCATTCTGTTGGAGCTATCTGTTGTGATACTACGTAAGATACTGTGACATAGCCCTGGCTGGCCCATTGACATCAATAGAACAAATATAGTCCTATTTGGACTACGATTGCTCTATTTGTTATGCATGGTCTTCACACTTTTGTGTATACTCCTGGAAAATAGAGCAAACATAGTCCAAATTTTTCTCATGAAATCCCAATGGAAAACTCCAATTTAGTGAATAATGAAGTGTAAAACTTGACTTAGAGTAAAGGTCTTTTCACACTAGCTGACTGTCAAAATTTAGATGGAAGCCTAGTAAGAGTCAGACATGCTGAATTTCAATGCGTGATCCTTTTGTTCTCCCTAGAGATAAGCCACCACCAGAGTTGTCTGGCAGCAGCTTTTTCTTTTCTCCACAATGAAAACACATGCAAACTTGGTCAAGTCAAGTTGAGGTTGCATGTCTTTGGGGGTTCGGAAGGAATAGCTGTCAGCTGAATAAGCATATAGTCGATAGATATGAAAATGGCAATGTTACTTTGACTCGTGGGCACACTCGTAAAAGTCAGTCCTGGCTCTCATAATCACCTCTCCTTGCTCTATGCCACTCTCCTGCCAGCTGACATGTGCGCTCTATTAATTTTAATTGGTCAGCGTGCTGGTGATTCGATATCACTGGGCGCTGACCTTACTTATTCTTGCCTCCTCCCCTTACCAAATGCTGGATCTATGTGCCGTTGTTGCCTTAAAGAAAGCATTTTTTTGTTTCTGCCTCTACTGTGTTCCTGACGTCCTTTGCCTGCTGCCTGCCCTGAGCTTCCTGGCTGTTGCCGACTACAAGCCTGTCATACAATTGTGTACCTCAGTACATTTTGGCTGCCACTGCAGCAAGTTGCCTAGAGGTCTCTTGCTACAGAAAATCCAACCTGCCTTTGGCAGGCTCTGGTGAAAACCTAGGGCTTTTTAGACTCCGCTCCCTGATACGACTTATACTATCGCTTGCGGTGGTCCAGTGGATCCACTACCAGTGGTACGTTACAGGAAAGGCACCTCAAATTTGTAAATAGATTACATTGCTTATATTATACTGATTTTGAGCTATAGTATAATCGACTTTATAGGCCACAGAATTTTGCTGGTTGTTACAAGATTATGTGACCACCCTGTTAACAGACATTCTTTCTTAGCATAAAATATAATCATAAGAACAGCAGAAGCTGCTCTTCTATCAAGTGGCCATCACCATGAAGTGCATTAGATCACCTTGGCCAGTGCTCACTCATCATCAAAAATTTTCTAATTTCAGAATATTATATGGTACCAGCTGTAAAAATGGTAAATATTACAATCACTAGAATCGCTATTAAGGAGATGCTGTTTTTTCTAGAAAGAATCCCACCTGAGCATGAAAAGGTTTAGTTGCCATATAATGAGCAGCCCATATATAGGTGTGATGCAAGTATTGGAATATCTCAGACCCTTACCTTTTTTCTGAAACAATCTCTACAACAATCAGGATCTTGGGATTTCTTTACAAGGGTATATATGATTGGGAAAGTACTGTAGATAGAAAGAGATACACAGTATAAAACACAATAAATACATAAGATAAAAAGATGCTAGTGTAGTACCATGATGGGGAGTGGAGTTTAAGAAACCCCCTGGTTTTTACACTATAAAGGAATTTGGGCTTTGCTCCAGGGGACTTCCAGATGGGTACCAATGGACACATATGGTGAGAGCTAGCATTAAGGCACAGTACTAGGGAATCAGATAAGAGGTGTTATCAGACAGGAAGTAGGTCAAGGCAGGTGAAGTTTTTAAGAGACGGCAGAAACAGAGCCAAAGGTCTGAGTAGGTGGCAAAAAGGGCCCAGCTAAGTTCAATGCCAGGAATCAATATGCCCAAAATTCTAGGAAATGTCAGGAAACCCTACCAAGGGTAAAGTAAGGTTGGAAGGGTAGTTTTTGTTAAATAGCCAGCTGAGGTCTTTCATGTGAAAGCAAGCAGATTGACACAGTGCACTTGCCCTTTACATTAAAAAGGATAAGCATACATATGTGCGGGGTACAGCCACAGCAGATAGGTAACACTGGGCTAGCTGATGAAGTAGCTGCAGAAGAGAAGAAGCAACCGGTGGTACGGAGGTAAGTGACCGTGATTGCAATACTAGATCAGGCACCAATTTATGATCAGAAGAAGTTCTGTTCAAGGCCATGTCAAACCATTCTGGTCACATAATTAATGGGATCTTTGGATTCCCACTGATCTGATCAAAAAGTGGTGAACATTATGCAGATAGTCCTGACGAGCTAAAAGTAGGACCCCAGGGCTGTCTGTGTTGTAAACACACTCACAAAGATTATAATGTTTTATCTGATGGAAGTATTGAAAAGTTATAGAAGATAATTATATTTATGAACAAATGTAATGACAAAATGTATAAAAACATAAAAGGTGGCTATTTAATATGTAATACATTTTAATACATTGCAAACATTAAAGCAAAGCTACACATATTAGGTATCCACATGACCACAATGAGCTAAAGAATTAATTTAACAGCTAATTTAGTACTTGAACAGGATAGAAAGAATGCAGAAGACTTTTTTTTCTATATTTACAGTTCCAGTCATTAAAGTCTGTTCAGGTCTGATCACTGAGAGGTTATGTTAACAATGTAATGAGCAGCAGTAAACTCAGCATTTATTAATTGGTCACTAATGATATGGATTTAATGTACTCTTTACTGGTAGAAAGAAAATAAGAATTTTCCTTCTGTGGTGTGGAGTTGTCTCACTTGGGTACCATATTTAATGCATACTAAACAGAATAATGAAATGGCCTCTGGACATAGTGAGGACCTGTCTGGTAGACTTACAACAACAATCTGCATGGATGATTCAAGGCTCTGATTCCAATTTCTGCTTTCCTACTAAATTCAGAAAACTGTAGTAGCAGTTTGAAAACCAAATTATTATATGTTACTTTTTCTCTAAATTCCTGCAAGGACACGGTTCAACTACTCTGAGAAATAACCAGCAAAAGGGTATACTTACATTCACAAGCAATATCATCATGAAAATCCATTGCACATAATATTTGTTCACAAAGATAATTCTCTAAAATTGGACATGTGCTTTATTGTATTCAGTATGGTTAAAGGAACACAAAACCTAATTTGTGTCAGTCCAAGAGGTTAGTGCAAAAAAATTGTTCACACTCCTTCTCCATAATCACAGCTTTATCACCCATGTACAAAGTTTTGATGACCTTTAGAACTTTTTCTTCTTTACAACTAGGGACATATATCAGTGGCATTAACCTCATGTACTATAAAATCAATGGGATGTGTGGGCATTGCATGGTACTACACTTCCAACACAGCTATCACGATCGAAGTAAACTCTGATCTAAGGCTCCTAACAGGTCCCCAAGTTCCCACTTAGAATGGATAGTAGGTCGTGCTTGTGAACTACTCTCTATTCTGTTCTATAGGAGTACCGAGTACAACCAAGTAGTCTGCTCAACTGTATTCCCAATGGAATAGAGTATGGAGAGTTTTAAGCAAGCAGGACATAGTCTTTGTTCTAAACAAAGACTTTCTGGAGCCCATACCTGAAACAGGTGCAGGTTCCACCGATATTCCATACATAGGTGCAGATATTATCGATAAGACATAGATGTCTAAGATGGAAATACACCTTTAAACTTCTTGAAAACATTTTCAAAGCCTACTGGAGCCGGCGCCATCCTGCACTGTTTGATCCTTTATATGCTGCAGCATTTAAATGAATAAGAAATGGTGCTGCGCAATGTTCCTCCCTCCAATTGGGAGCCCTTTGGCTAGAAACCACCATCTTTGTACACCCTAATGCATTGTCTACACAATGCATTAAGCTGTATAAATGATCATGCCCCATAGTGGTCAAGCACCCTAGGGGGACTTAATGTTAAAGTAAAAAGAAAAAAATATATTAAAAGTTCAATTCACCCCCCTTTCGCCAGTTTACAAATAAAAAAAAATAAATAATAAAAAAGTAACCCATATTTGGTATCGCCGCGTCAGAAAAAGTCTGATCAATTAAAATATATAAATTTATCAATTTATCCCGTACACTGAACATCGTAGAAGCAAAAAATTCCAAGCACCAAAATTGTTTTTTTTTTTAGTCATTTTATGTCCCCTAAAAAATGGAATTAAAGTGATCAAAAAAGTCGCATGTATTCCAAACTGATACCAATAAAAATTATACTTCTTCTTGCAAAAAATGCCTCCTTACTCAAGTCTGTAGGTGTTAGTACAAAAAAGTTATTGATTGCAAAAAATGGCGCTGCAGCACAAATTTCAAAATTAGAAGGTGTTTGGATTTTTTTACAGTTTTAAAACATAACAAAAACTCTTCATCTTTGGTGTTGCTCGAATCATATCAACCTTTAGAATACAGATAACACATTATTTATAACGAAAAATGAACACCTTAAAAAAAAACATGCAAACATGGTGTAAGTGCTTTTTTCACATTTTGACCCACTTAGAATTTATTTGCGGTTTCCTAATATATTCTATGGTACGGTGAATGACACCATAAGAAAGTACATCTTGTCCCACAAAATAAAAGCCCTTACTTGTCTAGGTAGGTGGAGAAATAAAAAGATATGGCTCTTGTAAGGCGAGGAGGAAAAAACTAATGTGTCAACCCAAAAAAATGCAAGGCCCTTAAGGGGTTAAAATAACTCAATACATAGCCATCAATGTATAAACCGTTGGCAAGAAAAGTGAGTACACCCCTAAATTACAATGGACAAATTGTACTCATTTTGCCATTTTCCCTCCACAGTGTAACTCATTAGTGTTACAAGGTCTCAGGTATGAATGAGGAGCAGGTGTATTTAAATTGGTGTTATCGCTTTCACACTCTCTCATACTGGTCACTCAAAGTTCACCATGGCACCTCATAACAAAGAACTGGATGAGGATGGCCTAGGTTATAAAAAGATTGCAAACACCGTGAAACTAAGCTGCAGCATGATGTCTATCATACAGCAGTTTAACAAGTCAGATTCCAGTCAGAAGAGGCCACACCATGGTGTAAAAGTTGAGAGCATGTGCTCAGCATCATATCCACAGATTGTCTTTTCAAAAAAGATGTCTAAGTGCTGCCAACGTTGCTGCAGAGGTTAAGTGGGTGGGGGGGTCAGTCTGTCAGTGCCCAGACTATACGCTGCACACTGCATCAAATTGGTCTGCATGCAGCCAGGTGAGGAGCACAAAGACAAGTGTGTCTTGACTACAGTCAGGTGTGTCATGGTTTGTGGATGTGTGAGTGCTGCTGGCTGTGGGGAACTACAATTCATTGAGGGAACCATGAATGCCAACATGTACTGTGACATCCTGAAGCAGAAAAAGATCCCCTCTCTTTGTAAACTGGGCCACAGGGCAGTATTCCAACATGATAACGACCCCAAACACACCTTCAAAACGATCACTGCCATGATAAAGATAATGAGGGTAAAGATGCTTGTTTCCAGACCTAAAACCTATTCAGCATCTGTGGGGCATCTTCAAACAAAAGATGGAGGATCCCAACATCCACATAACATCCACCAACTCTGAGATGTCGTCATGGAGGAGTGAAAGAGGATTCAAGTGGCAAACTGTGAACTGTAGTGAACTCCATGCCCAAGAGAGTGTTTTAGACATTTATGGCTGTGTGTTCAGTTATGTGGGTTGCAAGCTGTACACTGACTATTTTACATTGTTTCAAAGTGTCAAATCATCAGTGTTGTCCCAATGGTATAATACAATATTTGCAAAAATGTGAAGAGTGTATTCCCTATATACACAATGCTGTATAAAAGTTTCATGCAGTTGTGAAAAAAATGCTGCAAAGTAAGAATGCTTTTAAAATAGAAATGTTAAAGGAGTTTTGGAATCTCGCAAAATCTCTGGCCAGCCTGTATCTCGATACAAGCCAGTTTTAAACAACGTGGAGATGGCCAATATTGTGCAGCTCTCCCCCATGTTGGAGTTCTATATATATCTGAGCCTACTTGTTTGGCTATATTTGAAACTCTCATGGAAATGAATGGGGAAAACTACACAAGTGTGGTCATGACCCCCTCTTTCTGAGGCCAGCTCATAGCAATGTATAGACTGGCCTTAGAAGGGATTTTATGAAGTGACAAAAACACTTTAATAGTTTATAGCTTAATTTATTCTAAAAACATAAACACAGGGCCGGTAGCGTCCCTAGGCGTTATCATCCGGGGCCCGTACCCCGAATTTAATGCCTGCTGCCCCGAATGTTTTGCAGTCCCCGGCCGGCGGCCAATCAACGATGTAGCGCGGCGCCGCATTGG
>JAODAL010046124.1:0-31251 GCA_025379985.1 Phyllomedusa bahiana | reverse complement strand
TTTTTGGGGGCAGGGTTTTTTCCCCCCCGGGCCCCTCTGGAAAATCACATCCCCAGAGAAACCAGGGTTTGAAATTATCGTCTTGGGGGCCCTTTCCACCAAGGTCAGGAGCTGTGGACAGCTCTTCGTAACGAGACCGGACACGTTTTGGAGGTTGTTTAAAAACCCTTTTTTGCCGGGCAAAGGTGGGGGTCCCCGATACCGGGTCAAAATCTGTTTGGGCCCCCCCTTTAAAGGGTTTCAGTAGGCTGGAGCCACCCCTTTCCTGGAAACCTTGTATAAACCCTTTTGGTCGCCCAAAAATTTTTTAAAAGCGCTACCCGAGTTTGGAAAGCCTCGGGGAGGTTGAGGCGGAGACAATTTTCCCCCTGTTAAACCCTGCTTTTCCCGCCTGGTTTGCGTTGAAAGCATCATTTCGGCCCCCCGCAAACCTTTTCAATTGTTGCCCGTGGCAATTTTTGGAACAACCCCTCCCCAAACCATGTTTCCCCCGATTTTTTTGGCAGCAGCGAAATTTCCCCAATTTCACCAGTACAAGTGCCCACATGGCCTGACAACAGCGGTGCGGACCCGGGGTGTTGAGCCACCGAGAGTGGGGGCGTATGGGGGGAGTTTCACACCATCCTTGCCAGTTTTGAAGAAGCCAAAAAAAAGGGGTCAGTGGGAAAATTTCCCCCTTGTCAGCATGACCTTTTTGGTGATCTTGATCTGGAACAAATTGGTGGACACTTGAAACACCAGGCCCCCCCAGCGCGGGGGAAGGAGACGGACAAAGATGGGGCCCGGGAGCCTTTTCCCCCGTCGAATCCAAAAAGAGGTTCCCCAAATTTGAGGTGGAGGAGGAAGATAGGAAGTTTTCAGTTTGCTAGTCCCCTTTTTCGACCCCCGAGGCGGGGAAAATTAAAAGGCCCCCACCTTCACATTTGAGTGGGTTTTGGATGCCCCTTTTTCCCCCAAACCCATGACCCTTTGCTTTTAAAGGCCATCAAAATGAACAACAGTTTACGGGTTTGGGGCCACCCCCCCTCGATCCCCGGTACAAAGCAAAACTCACACTTTCCCCCTCCCCCCCAAAATAGGAGTAAATCCCGGGAAATTTTGGAGCCCTGTGTTGATTGATCACTGGAGACTTCCGTTGCGTTTTTGCTTTACGTTCTTCCCAAATGTCAGGGTTTTGGAAAAACCGTCAGCATGTGACAGCGGGTTAGAGTGCCATGTAGCCATAGCGGGGGAGCAGCAGCACGGGCCCATTTGTGGCAGGGAGACTAATGGGTTTTAACCTCGGGCAATCTTTATTTTTCACCTCACCAAAAAATTTGAAAAGCAGGGCACACATCACACAAACCCCCGGTTTAAAAAAAAACATAAGGGAGGCCACGACAATCTTCGTCTAAAACATCGATGTTTTTGGATATTTTTCCAGCCCCCAAATTCGCCCTTTCTGGGTTTTCCAAAATGGAGGGAATGGGGGAGCTTGCTCGCCCGCCTTTAGGGGTGTTCCCCCTGCCCAGCTCCCAAAAGGCCCTATTTTGACGGACCTCAACACAGCGGGGAGGAGCCCATTTTTAAAAAAAAGCATCCCGGTTTCCCCAACAGATTTTTTGGATCTTTTTGATTTTTAAAATCAAGTTTAATAAAAGGCATAATTTTATGTTTGTTTTTAGCCCAAAATTTTTGCCGAGTTCCCCCCGGGATTATTTTTTCCGGTTACTTCAAAATTCCTTTTCCCCAAAAAAAAATAGTCCTCTTGAAAACTTTTTTTTAAAAAAAATAATTTCTTACTGCAATTTTTTATTTTTCCGGGTTCCCAAAAAGGGTAATTTTGCGGGTTTTGGGTGAGGAAAACTGTAAAGGCCCCCAAAGGGTTTTTATAAAAAAAAACAGAAATTCCCATTTACTCCCCTTTTATTTTTAAATAAATTTTTTGCATTGTCTGGTTTTTTTGGGGTATGGTTTAAATTTACAACTTAACCTTTGGTTCCCTTTTTTCGAACAAAAATGTGGTTCCAAGTGGTTTTTCCTCCCTCAAAAATTTTTTAATCGGTTGGCCAGAGAAATTTTTTAAATTATTTTTTGGGGGCATTTTTGCTGTGAATACAGCTATAACCCATAGTCTTTTGGAACAAAAGGGTGGTTTCCAAGTGGCTTTTCCCTCCTCACAATTTTTAGCATGGCTAAAGAAAGCCCATTTTTAAAAATTTTTGGGTCATGCTGCTGGGGAAATGAGCTATAAAAAGCCCCTATTATAAAAAATTTTGGTTTCAAACAAACATTTTTTTCCCTTCCCCAATTGTCAAGGGGGGCTAAAGGGTTTCATGTTTTGTTTTTTTTTGGGGGCATGTTGGGCTTTAAATGCAGCTACCCTAAGGCCCCATTCTAAAAAATGTGGTTTCTAACGGGAAAAATTTTGTCTTCAAAATTGTCAAGAGTGATCAAGGGTGATGTGCTGTAAAAAAAACAGGAATAGTAGGGCACTGTTTTGGACACAGATTGCAAAATGACTTTTTTTAGCAAGATCTTTAAACAAAGCTAGCATTCCCCTGTAGTGAAAAAAACCCTTTTTAAATTAAATTTAAAAAAAAAGAGAAACAAAGAGGGGTGGGATTCCATCCTATTTTAAAAAAATTGTTTCTAGAATTAAACTACTAAAAATATTGCATGTACAAAATAGCTGATACAAATATTCCTCTGAATTGTACAAGTGAGGTACAGGAAGACTTGAACAGATGTAGGTTATTCAGAGGACATGGTGTATGGAGCCCATTCACAACCCCAAGAACAGAGACAATTTTCTCCAACACGTTGACTAAAACAAGAAAAAGAATGCCAAGAAAAAGGGCACCTGGGTGAAACAGGATCATCAACCACCAGCATTTCCAAGTGAAGCACAATTGGTCCGCACTCATACGGAGGGGCAAACGCTCTCGTAGAGGTAGAAATTTCTCTAGCGCTACCCGGATCTTGACTGTGTACTGAGGAAGGCTGAGGTCTGAGTTCACACTTCCGCTTCCGCACTCTGCTTCAGCACGACTGTTTTCGTTGCTGCATCTTAAGGGCATTTTTTGCCGTGTTAACGGATGACAGACGCCTGCCTGGGCTCTCACCACACCCACTGTAACTCGGGCCCTGCTAGCTGAACCTGCGTGTTAATAGATGACAGACACCAGACCTTGCTCTCACCACACCCACCGTAACTCGGGCCCTGCTAGCTGAACCTGCGTGTTAATAGATGACGGACGCCAGCCCTTGCTCTCACCACAGCCACTGTAAGTCCGGCCTTGCCAGCTGAACCTGTGTGATCCACGTTTACAGCCTCACCCGCCTTGATCAGTAATTTCCTCCAACCCACTTGACAGTAGAATGAAGGATTTTCAGACAGGCCTCGTTCACCTACTGGGGACATCTGTTTCGTTTGCTTCACATTCTAATTTCATGGTGGAACAATGTCACCAGTAGAATGGCAAGTAGCTCTAGCAGCAGCAGTAATGGAAAACGAGATGTTTTTAATATAGTTTATTTCTTATTGAGAAATTTTCTGCTGATGGTCCATAAGGGCAGCTGTGCGGGTTTTTGGGTCATGCTGCAGTCCAGGACATGGATAGTCAATGTCCAATTTAACTAAAATGGTGGTTGAAAGACTCCTTTTTCCGGAACTTTTTAAATCTGTGGGTCAGACAGGTTTGATGGTCATACTGTTGTCCAGGACAGGCATAGTCAATGTCCAGTTCAACTAAAGTGGTGGTTCAAATACTCCTTTTTCTGGCACTTTTTAATCTATGGGTCAGACAGGTTTAATGGTCATACGATGGTCCAGGACAGGTATAGTCAATGTCCAGTTCAACTAAAATGGTGGTTTAAAGACTCCTTTTTCCGTCACTTTTTAATTTGTGGGTCAGACAGGTTTGATGGTCATACTGTGGTCCAGGACAGGCATAGTCAATGTCCAGTGAAACTAAAATGGTGGTTGAAAGACTCCTTTTTCAGGCAGTTTTTAAATCTGGGGGTCATGCAGGTTTGGGGCTCATGCTGTGGCCCAGGACAGATATAGTCAATGTCCAGTTCAACTAAAATGGTGGTTTAAATACTCCTTTTTTCGGCACTTTTTAAATCTGGGGGTCATGCAGGTTTGGGGCTCATGCTGTGGCCCAGGACAGATATAGTCAATGTCCAGTTCAACTAAAATGGTGGTTAAAAGACTGCTTTTTCCGGCACTTTTTAATCTGGGGGTCCTGCAGGTTCGGGGATCATACTGTGGCCCAGGACATGGATAGTCAATGTCCAGTTCAAGTAAAATGATGGTTCAAATAATACTGCCTTCGGGCACTTTTTTATTTGTGGGTCATCAGGTTTAAGGGTTATGCTGTGGTACAAGGCAGGGATAGTGAATGGTCTGTGACTTTTTTTGGTTACTTTTATAACCTAATTGTGTTGCCTAAGATGTAGCACGTATCCATTTTACTGTTGTGGATGTTAATTCCAGCTTCTCCAGCCCTGTTTGGGTGTAAGAATGAAGGTGTTGTTCCTCTCCCATAGACTTTAATGGTCATCGGCGATAATCTATTATCGACTATCGGATATTGTCTTGATAATTAATGATATCGACTATCGACTCGATAACGATAGTTGACACAATCGCTCATCACTAGCAAACAGGTTAGGTAGGCACTACAGGGCCTGATTAACGTGGCTTCAATCATAATGATTGTCACAAGTGTTAATGTCAAGTTAGTAATTTAAGGAAAAAACATCAAAGTCTGTTTCATCATTACTTTCTTATTAAACTCATCAGATAGTTTGTTTAAACTGCTTTTACAGCTATACATCCTTATCGAAGTATCAGATATCTGTCACACAGCTTTACTTGAACGGATGCACTGTCTGCTTCAGCAAGAACTTTTATCGAGAAACCAAAGAAATTTCTCTCTCGGAATGTCTCTTAGCAACTAATGCCTAGCAACTTTATGTAGATACAGGAGACTATGAAGTTTCAGCAACAGCCAATTAGCCAATGATAGAATGATCATGTGATTCTTAATACGTGAAAGATATCAAACTGTTACTACCTGTTTATAAAACAGATTCATGTCCCAGACAGAACGTGTGGGTCATATTTCTCGAGCTCCGGCTGTCGACAACTGTAAAAATAATATAATTCAGAGGAGACACTCAACTGGTTAAAGGGATGGAACAAAAGATAATTTCCACACCTGATTTATCATTTTGACATTAATGGCCATCTTCCACTCATCACACTTGTGGATCCAGGCAAATTGTAAACCTCTTGTTGAAAATTCTTGCCCCATGACTGCTGTCAAACAGTTCAGAGATCAAAGGTATGGAGTACATATTCTTAATAGTAATTTTACTTTGCACCCAGGTCATAAGCACTCCTCCTTATTCATGAAGAAGAAGCCAACACCAGCAAGAGAAGAGAACTTCCAAATTAAACCATTGGCTAAATTTTCCTGGGTGTACTCTGCCATGGCAGGAACCTCTGTCAGCCACAAGGGATACACCTGACCTTGGGGTGAAGAGATGCCAGGTTGAAAGTCCATGGGGCAGTCATAAAGCCTATGTAGAGACAAGACTTTGGACTTTTTCTCAAAAAATACATCTGCATAGGCATGATAATGAGTAGGCAGTGAGGAGAGGTTTTGAGGCAGATAAATTGAAGAGTTGGGCATGACCTTGACAATGCAATTGGTGGCACAATACAGACCCCAATGAAGTACCTCGCCAATCAACAATTGGTGCATGCAGAAACAACCATGGAAGACCCAGAGGCACAGCGTTTACGGATTTGGGTAGCAGATACAAAGAAATTCTTTTGGAATGTAGTGCTCCAATCTGCAGTATGACAGGTTGAATGATATATTGAGTGGGTCTTGCCAAATGTTGTCCATAAATGGAGGCTATGGACAGATGATGATCAAGCTGCTGAGTGGGAATCTGAAGTTGGAGAACCAGGTCTTGGTGAATGAAGTTTGCAGCGGAGCCAGAGTCTAGATGTGCCACCGTGGAGGGAGATTTATTCCTCCAGTCTGAGTTAAAAGCTTTAGATAGCAGTTTTTCTCATCTAGATAGCAGGGAGACCATAAACACAGAGTTGTCCTAGTTAGATGGGAAGAGGTGGGTGTGGAGACTGAAATTGATTTGGCACTGGTTAATGAAACCATATCTCTCTTTGGTATCTCCATTGTAGTGGGATGGAAGCGGAACCTGGAACTTGGTTGTTTCACTGGTGATAGAAGGCATAAGTGGCAACCTTGGAGAGGTTGTTGATGGGACACTGGTCACCATAGAGGCCTGGGATAGGGCAGAGACTGAGGTAGACAACTCTTGCAGCTGAGATGCTACCACAATGTTTGCCATCATGAGTTGGGCTTTACGCTCCAGCTGAGAAAAAACATTCTTGTACAAGACATGTTTATTGGGCTTGGATTCTCTGGGACCCATTTTCTCCATGGAGTCCATGTCCTGAATGTAAAGTTATGTGGCAATTGTGCACCCACTGCGCCACTGGCCAGAATTCTGGAAGGGCGTAACTAAGTGACTACCTGATCTTCACTAGAGCCTCTGATGGTGAAGATAAGCTTTGACCATTAGGGTAGTCACCAGGTACTACTCCAGAACAGTCCCCGGGCCAGTAGCAGCTGACTAAGGGGTCAGAGACTGTGGTGCAAGGCACAAGGGGAAGAGACATGGTCAGATAGTGTTAAGGCAGGCAGCATGCATTCCTGAAACATAGTCAAGGTCAGGATTTATACCCCACTTGGTGTCTGGACCAGGGGTGTTGCTAGGGTCCTAAAACATCCGGGGCCCGGGCCCTTTGTGTTTTGCTCAGTAGGGCTGGGTTCACACGACATTTTTCACGCCACATTGTGAACTGCGGATGTATTTTTACAGAGAAAAACCTTCTGTTCCTGTCACTAATTTTCAGCATATTTCATATAGAGTGACCCTATATCTATATACCTGCCTCAGCAGTCACTGCACAATGAAAATCACCAATGACAAATTTACTTTTTCAAAACCGCTCACCTCCGTATGACAGTGTAATACCCCTAAACAGTCACCAAAACATACACCTACACATGGAGCAAATCTACCAGACGAATGATTGTTACTAAAAACACTCCTACAAAACCAAGACCCCAAACTATTACTACTTAAGGCTCAAATAATTCTGCCAGACCCTGACCAAACGCAACCCACACATCTGACTATCAAGCTGTACACAGGCTCTACAGACATATATTACCGCCATACAGTGACCATATAGTGGTAGATACTAGTTGTATGTAGATGCTCTGCAGACATATAAGTGATTACACTGTAGTTACATTTAGTGACTCATAGGAGATGTATTTTCTGATCAGCGTCGTTCACTTCCCCTTTTCTTCTCCATCCGGTTCACACCTTCATGCTGATTGCTCCCGGCCAATACTTGTCCCTGCAGATTTGGACACAAATATTGTGAATCCTCACATTTCCAGCAACTCCTTAATTATAGGTATAGAAGTCCCTCAGTTAGGTAGGTGTATAGGTCCCCTCAATTAGGCAGGTATATAAATATAGAGTCACTTAGGAGGGTATATAGATATAGGGTCAATGTCAGGCAGGTATATAGATATAGGGTCACTGTCAGGCAGGTATATAAATATAGGGTCAATGTCAGGCAGGTATATAGATATAGGGTCATTCTCAGGCAGGTATATAGATATAGGGTCACTATCAGGCAGGTATATAGATATAGGGTCATTCTCAGGCAGGTATATAGATATAGGGTCACTCTCAGGCAGGTATATAGATATAGGGGCACTCTCAAGCAGGTATATAGATATAGTGGCACTGAGGCAGGACTATAGGGGCAGGAATATAGGGGCACAGGCAGGTATATGGGGCCACAGGCAGGTATAGGGGGCCACAGGCAGGTATATGGGGCCACAGGCAGTATATGGGGCCACAGGCAGGTATATGGGGCCACAGGCAGTATATGGGGCCACAGGCAGGTATATGGGGCCACAGGCAGTATATGGGGCCACAAGCAGGTATATGGGGCCACAGGCAGTATATGGGGCCACAGGCAGTATCTGGGGGCTCCACAGGCAGGTATATGGGGCCACAGGCAGTATATGGGGGCACTGAGGCAGTATATGGGGCCACAGGCAGTATATAGGGGCACTGAGGCAGGTAAACGCTATAAAAATAACAACATTAATACTCACCTTAGCATCCCCGGCGAGCGTGCTCTGTCCTCTTCAGCCCGCGCTCCTCGGGCAGCTCCTCGGGCAGCTCCTCGGGCGCACAGCCTGTGACGCGCTGTGCGTCCGAGGACAGGCAGTGGCGCGATGAGGTCATTACATCGCGCCGCTGCCAGCTAAGCAGCACGGGGCCACGACGGGTCCTCAGTGCAATGAGGACCCGGCGGCCCCGCTGTGTCGGACCCGGAGATGGTCCTACACTGTCTGCGGGGCAGGGAGCGCTCGCTCTCTGCTCCGCAGAAGCCCTCGGCTGCATGTGTGTCCAGCGGACGCACATGCAGCTGAAGGGCGGCAGAGCCAGTCGGTGCTCCAGGCCCATGGCAGTGGCCTGGAGCCCGGGAGGTTCGGGGTGCAGGGAGTTTTATCCGGGGCCCGAGCCCCGAATAAAACAGCCTAGCGACGCCCCTGGTCTGGACTCCATTTTGATTGTACACTTCGTCCATCCACACACACTGTTTTTAATCAGATAATCCAAATATGGAGGTATGAACAGACAGCAAGTGAGAGAAGGTTCCTATCTGTACTGAGGCCACCTTGTCACTGTGGATGGGCAATTACAGTTTGAGTGTATAGAATGCTGCTGATTTTGTGTCATGTTTGCATTGCTTTCATGCCACGCCAGTATGCACCTATACAAATTTATTTAACATTTTTTGGATGTGCTGACCAATGTTTTTTTGGGGATAAATGTCTGATAGGCGTAGGTCCAACCTCTATCCTCCTACTACTCTCATGATCTTTGAAATTGCAGCATGTGCTCTTGGCTGTACTGAAAACTCTTATTAAAGTGAGTAGAGAGAGTCTCACATGTGTGGTCATCTCTTCTTCTGCTGTGCCTGGGGCAGTGGGAACTCCTTTTTCAAGATGAGAATACCACAGACACCAGATGTGAACTTTATAAAAGCACCTGGAGGGAGTTCTATCAGCTGGCTCGTTGGTCTAGGGGTATGATTCTCGCTTAGGGTGCGAGAGGTCCCGGGTTCAAATCCCGGACGAGCCCATGTTTTGTTTTTTCCCTTGTACTTCTCCTTATAGAGTGGAACATCCCAACAAATATACATTCACATCTTGAAAATACACATATAATATTAACCATGTGCATTTAAAAAAAATGTGAAACAACTACGGCTACCCTGCATGTAGCCTCTCAAGCTATGGCAATATACATTCAAATTTTACAGAGACAAATTTGACAGGAAAACCCCCCTAAGTGCCTGTCCTTACAGCACCGGTTTGCAGCCGGTTTTTCAGACCTTTTGCGGTTTGCAGACCATCTGAAAAATCGGCCGCAAACTAACACACCGGGCCGCTATGGAAAACTGCTGGCTGCCCGAAAAACATTAAACATGTTCATTAGTCCGTCCAGTTTTCAGACACAATATGAACATATCAATGCAAAGGGGGAGGTCTTTTCTCTGCTCATCTCGGAGAAAAGCCGTCCCCTGGCAGCCGTGGAGACAGCACTAAAACAGGACAAATACCGGTCGGATAAACCGACCGGTATTTGTCCTTTGCCATGGGGATGAGCCCTAAGAGAAGATGAAAAGAAGCAGGAGCTTTTCCGGGTCACTGGTAGTGGAATAAGGTTACAGCCAATTTTTGCGCCCAAGACACCACAATCCACGTGGAGTAATAGAATCCAAAATTCAAGATAAGCAACTTCTGGAGAAGAAGTAGAAATTATGTCCACCGGAGCCAACCAGATGTACAGGCATGATAATAATATATAGCGCAAACCTAAAGTTAAAGGGGTTGTCTCACTACATGGATTGCTTTTTATGTTAAAGATCTCGCAAAAGCAAGTCAATTTGCAATATCCATTAACTGTATTCCGAGATATCCCCTTTTGTATTGGCTGCATCAACTCCTCAGGTCACTATAGCTACAGACCTGTTTACTCTCTCATGCTAGGCTGCCAGGACTGGTTGCTAAAGCTACAGACTTGGCTTCTACTGCAGCCTAGTAGAAGCCAGTAAACACACCCCTGAATTCAAAATGAAACCAAGAAAACAGGACTGAAGTGAGATGAATGGACGTAGTGAGACAACCCCTTTAATAAATGTAAGGTATTTCTTGGAACTACGTGTTTCATCAAAGTCAGGTTGATCCTGACACATAAAAATTTGTCGAGGTATAAATAATAGAATGAAAGGGCTTAATTGGTCACATATTTGCCTCATTATGCAACAATGAACACAATGATTTAGTATGCCAGCAAAATAAATTAAAATTAAGACAAATTAAAAAAGAAAGTCATAATAGGTAAACAGTCGTAACTATAAAAGAAAAAGTATATAAAAGAAAAAGTATATTTACTATAGTAATATTAAACATAAAAAACTTTAAGAAATGCATGTAAGAACACGTTAGGAACAATGAATACTGAATTTTTTTTATATACACACAGTAACACATTTTTGCAACATTATCCACTGAACATAACTAAACCTGCATTAGCCAATGATGGCCACTAGATGTCACTATAGTTCCCCTGCCTGAACTCTCTTTTCCACTATCCGTGTTTCATTGTTTCTCTAATATTAACACTAAGAGCAATAATGTGCATATCATAGGATGCTTGTAATTTTTAAGTCTATATATTCTTAACATCTACAGTTGAAACCAGAAGTTTAGATACACCCCTTAAAAAGACACATATTCATGTTTTTCTCACTATCTGACATGAAATCAGAATAAACCTTACCGATTTTAGGTCAATTAGGATTATCAAAATTATTTATATTTGCCAAATGACAGAATAATGAGAGATAGAGAATTTTTTAAGGGATTTTTATTACTTTCTGCAAAGTCAAACGTTTACATACATTAGGATTACTATGCCTTTAAACCAGGCATCCTCAAACTGTGTCCCTCCAGCTGTTGGGAAACAACAATTCCCATCACGCATTTATATAATCTATAACATTGGGAATGATGGGAGTTGTTGTTTCCCAACAGCTGGAGGGCCACAGTTTGAGGATGCCTGCTTTAAACAATTTGCGACAGCCCATAAGATGATGTCATGTCTTTGGAAGCTTTTGACAGGTTTATTGACAGCATCTGAGACACAGCTGTGGATGTATTTTTTTTTCGCACACCAGAAACACACTGCTTCTGTGTGTAACATCATGGGAAGTCTAAAAAAATCAGCCAAGATATCAGGAAGAGAATTGTGGACTTGGTTAATCCTTGGGTGCAATTTCTAGATATCCGAAGGTGCCTTGTTCATCTGTACAAACAATTATATTCAAGTATAAACATGATGGGAATGTCCAGCCATTGTACTGCTCAGGAAGGAGACGGGTTTCGTGTCTCAGACATGAACATGCTTTGGTCCGACATGTTCATATCAATCCAAGAATAAAAGCAAAAGACCAATTGAAGATGCTGGCGGAAGCTGGTAAGATTGTGTCATTATCCACACTGAGAAGAGTACTGTATCAACATGGGCTGAAAAGCCACTCTGCCAGGATGAAGCCATTACTCCAAAAGAAACATATTAAAGCCAGATTAATGTTTGCAAATGCACACAGAAACAAAGACCCACATTTTTGGACAGACGGCGTGATGTCATCATGCTGAGCAAGTGGAGCAGGGAGCGCTCGCTCTCTGCTCGTCATCAGCATACACTTGAAGAGTCCATCGGTGCTCCAAGCCCACAGCAGCGGCCTGGAAGCCGCTGCCCTGAGGTTTGGGGCAGCGGCAGTTTTATCTGGGGCACAAGCCTCGAATAAAATTGCCCAGCAACACCCCTGGCTGGGTCTATGTGACCCAGCTATACAGCGTGTGGCGAGGGGGGACGGTCGCAACTTATTGGCCTCCTAGGTAGTTTGTGGACATCCTTATGAATTTTAGGGAGAAAGTAGAAGAAAGGTTTTTTGGGGGCCTGGACAATAATAAAGTTCTTTTCTTTTCTCTCCAATATTCCCTCTTTAAATGCTCTCTCTTCTAGTTCCTTAATCTCTCGATCCATTTCTGGAAAGGGATCATTAGTTATTTCCTCACAATATTCAGTGTCACCTAATAATATGTAAGATCCATAATAACTGTACCATCTCCCTTATCAACGGCTCTCGCCTCAAATTCGAATGTCGATTTGGATTACTATTATGCCCATCATAGAAAATGGAAAAATAGTATGCCCTATGGTCAACTTCCAAATCGAATCCCAAAAATTGCACTGAAAATGATACTTTTCAGGACCAAGCAAATATTATACCCACTAGGATAACAATGAAAAAATATCCTAAAAAGATTTTCCAACAGGCGCTTAGTAAGGCTAGTTTACTTACTCATACAGAATGCCGGTATGGAAGGACTGGCTCCGGAGATTTTCTTGTAGAGTCCCGTTTAGGAGAGGTACTGGAGAAAGGTGTAGGAAAAACAAAAATAAAAAATACCATCACAATTTTATTACTCGGTACAATGCTACCCAAAATATTATAAGAGAAATTATTAGAAAACACTGGCACATACTCCAGAATGACCCTTTAATAAAAAATTATTTCCCTATCCATTCCAGGATTACTTTTCGTAGGGCTACAACTAGAGATGGGCGAATTTCCCGAAATTCGGTTTGTTCACTTCGCCGGTTTTCTCGGCAAAAAATAACTTCGTTCCGAATTACTTCGGGACGAATCACATTAAAAAACAGCTATTTCCAGGCTGCACAGAGCCTGCAGGGTGCTGTAGAACGTTGTGCCATGCTTAAATATGCAGAGGAAGCTTGGTTTGGTCTTCATACAATGTTGTGTTTTAGTATGACAGCAGAGACTGCTGCCCGTTTAGAACGCTTCTATAAAATTCCCTGGGCACTTAAGAGGGAAAACTGACCAAAAAAAAGAAGGGGGAAAAGAAGCCTGAAAAAACATGGCGCGACAGCTGGAAAAAAAAAAGCTGAGAGTTTGGTGGAAATCATACAGAGTGTGGAGGTACGGCGGGACCACAGCAGTATGAGGGCAGCAGGGCACAATGTATTCTGGGGGTGGCAAAAACAGGGGTTTGGGGCCCCAGAGTGGCAAATGACACAGTGTTGGTTACGGCAGCAGCCACCAGCCCATGAGGTCAGACAGTGGGACAAAGACACAGTGGTTGGTCCCGGGAGCAGCCACACCAGCATGAGGTCAGACGGGGGGAAAATACATTTTGGAGGTGGGGGAAAAAAAAAGGGTAGGCCCAGAGTGGCACAATGACAGAGTGTGTAGGTCGGCAGAAACCACAGCAGCAGCATGAGGTCAGACATGCCACAAAGACATTTGGAGGTGGCAAAAACAGGAGTAGGCCACAGAGGGGACAATGACACGGTGGAGGGCAGGCAGCAGCCACAGCGCAAACAGAGGTCAGACAGTGGCACAAGACGTGTGTAGGTCACGGCAGCAGCCACAGCACAGCATGAGGTCAGACAGTGGGACAATGACACAGTGTGAGGTCAGGGAAAACAGCCAACGCAGATGAGGTCAACAAATGGGACAATGAATTTGGAGGTAGCAAAAAACAGGATTGGGGACAGGTGGGACTGTGACACAGGTGTAGGTCACGGCAGCAGCCACAAACAGCGCAGGGTCAGAAGTGGCACAAAGAACAGGAGTAGGTCACGGCAGCAGCCAGAGCGCGCATGAGGTCAACGTGGCACAAAGACAGATGGTAGGTCACGGGATCAGCCCCAGTAGCGCATGAGGGCAGCATGGCACAATCATTTGGAGGTGGAAAAAAAACGAAAGGCCCCAGAGTGGGACAAAGACAGAGGTGTAGGTTAGGGAGCAAAACAGCAGCAGCGAGGTGGACAGTGGCACAATGACATTTTGGAGGTGGCAAAAAAAAGGGGAGGCCACAGGTGGGCAATGACACAGTGTGGAGGTCAGGCAGGGGCCACGCAGCAGCATGAGGTCAGACAGTGGCACAATGACAGGTGTGTAGGTCACGGCATCAGCCACAGCAGCAGTGGGCAGACAGTGGCACAATGACAGTGTGTAGGTCACGGCAGCCCACAGCGCGCATGAGGCGTGTGGCACAATGCCAGTGTGTAGGGCACGGCAGCAGCCACACACGCAGAAGGTCGCATGCACAATGAAAATTCTGGAGGTGGCAAAAACAGGAATAGGGCCCCAGAGTAGGACAATGCACAGTGTGTAGGTCACGGTGTCGGGGGGTCGTTTTCCCCAAAATTGGGGGTCCCCTTTGCCCCCTATTTCCAAAACACATCAGGGGAACTGTATCGGCCGATAGAAACGAGTCAGCACAAGGTTTTTGGATCAAATCTCTTCATTTTCCCCAAGCAGTTCCCCCAAGGGACAAAGCCTTAACACAATTTGTAAAAACTGTAATCAAAACAAGCGCGGGCGCTTTGGGAGAAAAAGAGGAACGGAGGGTATGTCCATTTTTAAGGCAGCTTTTAAGTATTTTTAAATTGGGCCAACGTTGCCCTGGGGGAAAAAAAGCCCTCGGGGTTGCATCACCCAAAAACTCATCAATTCCATAAAACCCGAAACTTCAGGAAAGGGAGCCCAATACCCCGAGGTCACATCTTGGGGGAAACAGAAAACCCAAGTGGTCACATCCTAAAGCCATCTTAGCTTCTCATAATTGCTGCATCATTCCCAAAAAGGGATTCTGCCACCCAAAACCTTATAAGGAGAAAAGTTTTGGGATTTAAAAATTTTATACATCCCAACCCCAATATTAAACCCAAACCTCTCTACCTTCACAATCCCCCCAAAAGGGGCCCAAAGTTTTTTCTCCACGGCCCCCTATTGTCCTTCATGAAACTAAAAATAGCAAAAGGATTTTTGGAAACGCTCACACTGGGGGAAAGGGGTTTTGGTGGGATTTTTTTCAAAAAATAGTGAAGAAACCCCCCTAAGGGGGTAAAATTCAACACGCAACTTCCGGTGACCTCCCTAACAAGGTGGGGTTTTCCCCCCCTTAAATCTGCCCTTCAAATCAGAAAAATTGACTCTTGGTTCATATTTAAAGGGGGGGTCTTGGTGGGAAGGAATTCAGCAATACCTCCTTCATCCTGCCATCAGAGGCTCCTTTTCCCGGGGCATAAGGAAATTCCAGGGGGTTTTCCCCCTTTCAGTTTTATCCGGGCCAATGATTTTTGTAGGGGGAAAAATGCAGCAGCACAGTACAAAACAGTAGCACCACCAGTAAAAACTAGTAGTCCCAAAGGGCCCACCTTTCGAAAACCGGGGCCTTTCCACCCCCCAGCCCCAATCAGTGCCAGGGCCCAAGAATGTCCACCCATTTCCCCTTAAGACCCTTTTGGCCCAGATTTTTTATTTTAAACCTAGGGCAAATGTTTTTTTTTTCCCATTTCACTCCTTGTTGCCCAGGTATATAGGTGAAACATTTTTCCACCTATAAAACCCCAAAAACCCTCCTCCTTTCTCACCCAAACACCAGGGTCAGGGCCAAAACTTTTTCTTTTAAGGTAAACCCTAGTATTGGGGCCTAATTTTTCAAATACCCTTAAAAACCCTTTCCCCACGAAATTTTAAAAAAAACCCTTTTTTATTATAAAAAGTTTAAAATTTAATCCATCCCCCATTCTTATTAAATTTGCCATTGGGGAAAAAAGGGAACAAAACCTGCAGCAATCTGATCTAGTCTTTGCCCCTATCGGGGACCCCCCCTTGGGAAAACCCCAATAAAAAATCTAAATACACACGGGGGTCTTCCCCGGGAAAAACGGGGGGGCTGCTCGTCTCTTCCTCTAGGGGGGGTCATCAAGGGGGGGGGCCCTTGGATTCCCATGGGTAAGCCTTGGGGGGAAAAAAAAGGAAAAGCTTAGTTAATGTACACGGGCCCCCTTCCGGGAAACTGGCAACCTACTTCCAGTTTCCCAAATTTCCCACAAAACCAGAAGAAAACCAGGAGGGTTCCAGTGAGATTCGCCAGTTTCCCCCACAACCCGGTTCCCCCGGGCAAAACCCCCGGCCGGGAAGACCCCCAATAATGCCTCCCCGTCCGTATTTTGGGGAAAGGGGAGCCCAAGTGTATTCCCCAGGGTTTAACCCAAAACCTCCCCAGGTGGTCTCATTTTGGGGTTTTTAAAACTTACAAGGGGGGAGCAAGCCCCCTAATTGGGAAAACCTTTTCTTTTTCAACGGGTAAAACACATTCTGCGTTATCTGCAAAACTGGTGATAGGGGTGTTTTCCAAAGTGGGGTTGGCCCCGGGGCACGGGCCCCAAACACCCCATTTTTAGATTAGGGGCCCGCGGGAAAATTTTACCCATTCTAGCCCCCGGGTTTTTTTTTGGGGGGAGAAATTTTGGGTTTCAACAAAAACACATCTTCCCACTGCAAATTTTTTTGGGGCCCCACCTCTTTAACTTTTTTCCTGAGATTTTTTTTTTCCCCAACCTGGAGGTACAGGGGGAGCATTTGAAAAGTGGTGGGTCTGATTTTAAGAATTTAATTTTCAAACCCCACTCCTACTTCCCCCCGTCCCAAAAAATCCGGAATATACACCCAAGACATATTTTCCCATTTTTCCCCCGGGGCGGGGGGTTTGCTCCAGGTTAAAAACCCCTACGGGGAAAACAGTGAAATTCGGTCAAAAACGCCCCCCCCAAATGAAATTGGTCCCCTTTTCGTGTCACCCCTTGACAGAAAGGGCCCTTTCCTTTGGGGTCCCGGTCCCGAGCTTCGGGAGGACATATCCCAGTTTTTCCCCCCTTTTTCCATCCTCCCTCTGACCAGAAAATAGAAAATTTTCTTTTCCCCGGGGGGGGTTAAACAAAACCAAAAAAAACACCCCTGCCCCAAAAAAGGATCAAGGAAATACCGGGGGGAAAAGGGAACAACCTTCTGGCAGGGTTTAAAATTTGGGGAATATATCACAAGCATAAAATAAAAGGTTTGCCCACTTTGGAAAATGCCCAAATTCCAAAAAAAATCACTATACATTAGCTAAGGAAAAAAAATAAAAGAAATATACAATCATTTTTGTCACTGGGCCCCCTTTTTACAATGAAAAGAAATGGATCCACGGGGGCTTTTCCCCCCAAATTTCACTGCCCGTGGGGGAATCCGGAAACAGAAAAAGGGGCCTTCAAATCTGGGCTCCAGGCAATTCCCCCTTATATCCTCTTTATGTACACCCCCGGTTTCCCGGGTTTGAAATCATGCACCGTTTCCCCTGTGGATTTTTGGAAGAAAAGAAGGGGCCCTGCATTTTAAAAATTAGTAAATTCTTTTAGAAAATTTCCCAATCAAAAAATTGTCCAGTCCAAACACAAATTTTTCCCCCAAAGCTCTTTGCCCCCGACTTAAAACCCAACAGAAGAGTTTCCCCAAACAGTACCCTCAAATGGGGTTTGGCCCAAAGGTTTTGCTGTAGGGTTCCCCTAACGGGGTTTACAGAACAATTGGGAAAGGTCTGGCCCGGGGCAAGGGGGACTCAGAAAGCATCTTTGACAATTTAAAACCTTTGAGGGCCCCCCAATTCATTTCTTTCAAACCTTAAGCTGACTTTGGGGAGGGTACGGCGGTGGGGGCCCCCAAATCCCCCCTAACATGTTCCAAAGTTTTTCGGAAAACCGGGAAGAAAAATGCTGGACCCTGTCTGACTCAATCACCTGGGGAATTCCCAAATCGACAACTTTTTTCATAATCACTTCTTTCCTTTAACTTTTGGGGGTTCATGTTGGTCCTGGGAAAGTTTCTGGCCATCCGGAAAACTGCCCTACTGAAAAACCAGAAAAATTTCATCCCTTCCCCCCTCTTGGGCACCCGGGTTGTGTCCATTTTGAACCCTTTTTGGGGGGGGAAACTGGGGTTTTTACCCCGGTGCTGAAATAGGAACTTGAGCATTTGGGGAAGGGTTTGCAGGGGTGCAAGGGTTTTTGGGGGCCCCAAAAATGCTTGATTGTAGGCGAAATCAGGGGAACTGATTCCTGAGCATGGTAAAACCCTTCTGCACATAGCTGAGTGCCAAAATTTTTTCCACGATGAAAGCTCCAGGGGCCCAGGCCAATGGAAAGGATAAAACCCGCCCTGGGTTAAAACAACAACCCTTTTTGCCCCCTCCAAATTCCCCTTTCAAAGGGTTGCTCCATCTTTCTTCCACTTTTTGTTTCCCTTTTGCATTTACCAAAAGGGTTTTTCTGCTGAAAATTTTTTCCCTTGGGGGGGCCCCCCCGGGGCTTCCAATAAAGGGCCTGGAGTTATCATTCCGTTTTTTAATGAATTCCTTCTTCGACTTGGGGGGTTTACCATAAGGGATTTTTCAGGACCCAAACCCACTTGGAGGAAAACCAACACCAAAGGCGCTGCTTTTGGGGCTTGGTCCGCTGTCGGGTTTTCCCCTGGGGCCCTGTTTGTCTTTCATTTTTTCCCCAGGGTTTTAACCCCTTTAAGAGGGCCCTACCTTTTAGGCATTTAAAGGGAAAAGCCTCAAGGAAAATTTGACGCTTTTCACAGGGGTTCCTCCCTTGCTGGATGAATCCTCTGTTTTTCCCCCAAATGACCCCCAAAATCATGTGCTAGGGCCATAGGCATATTTTTAAATTTCGGGTCCAAAATTTTGGCTGTTTTTCCCTTTTGGGCCCAAATTTTAAACAGGCTTCCCCAAGCCTGTAATTCAGCAACTTGAGCTAAAAGGTGGGGGGGCATGTTTTCTGCCTTTGGGGATCTCTCTTCGGTTTATTGCAAATCCTGTATAAAAGGGCCCCAATTTTCAGTAGCTTTATCTTAAATCCATCAGTCCCAGAGATCAAGGTCTGCATGGGGGATCTCCTCATCACCACTTTTAATGGGGCGCCCCCTGTTCTTGCAAAGGGGGTTTAGACAGCAGGGGAAATCCTCATCCGGTTTTGTATTCCACTTCCTTTTAAACTCTCTTCCTCCCCCCCCCCTGTGTAGTGGGAAGAAGAGGGCTGGTTTCAGAACATGCAACGTTTAAAGGGAGATATTAGATGGAAAACCAGGATGAGCACTGTAAGCGCAGGTACGTTGATTTTCATTGCCGGGGGAGATTTCTTTTGAAAGCACGGGCCCCCCCAGATCAGGGGGTGCTTGGATACCTTTTTCATTCCCAAGCCCTATTTCCGCATTTTTGCCAAGGGGAAACTGTGCTGCAAGGCCCAGCCTTTTGGGGGCAGGCAGGACGGCCCCCTGCCCCGGGTCCAAACAAAAGCAAGTAGAAACCCGGGGGGCATTGGCGGCCCCCATTTTGCCTGGGTGGGGAACCCCAAGGGGCCCATGCCCCTTTTTTTCTGAAACAAATGGGGTTAAAAAGGTTAAATTGTAGCCCGGGGAAAACCAAGAGCGGGGGCATTTGAAAAACGCAGCCCGCAGAAAATGGAAACATTTCCTCTGTTGCTCATAAACAAAAAGGGGTTTGGGGTTGCTTAAATTAAAACCCCGGCCCCCATTTTTCAGGCAACCCAAAAAGGGGCTCCCATATTTTTTGGATGATCCGGTATCCATACCCCTCCCGGTAGGGACAAGTGCCTAAGAAACTCTGAGTTTCTTGAGCCCTTTCTGGATAAGGAAGGGATGAAATTTGGCTTCCACCATCATCGTTTAAAGGGCTTGGGACCCTGGGGGAAAGCATGGCCTTTGGGAAACACCACTCCCCTTTTTTGGCACCACGGAGCTTATCCCTGGAAACCTTGCATTTTTGAGCAGCTAAGGGTGCAGCAGGGATAGAGATTTTTCCCCTTTCCCTATCTTCAGGTTTCCCCCCAAAAGGAGATCAAAACGACAACCGAAAAGGGACACTTTAGGGGTTTCTGGGGACCCATGGTGTAAGAAACTTTCATAGCCCCGAGTAAACTGATTTTTGGGGTATTCCCGGGCCCCCTTTAGGGGGTCCCGGGGGCCAGGGGAAATTTTAGATCCTTATAGGGAAAACAAACAAATACTTTACCTTTTTCATGAAAGGGGCCGAAGGCCCCTTTGTCAGATCAATAACTGTGAAGCAGGAAGCTGAGGGGGGCAACTGGGAAAGAAGTGTTGGGGTTGGGAACCACTGGTGTCTCTAGGGTTTGGGCTGCAATTTAAAACCGGAGATCTGCAAATCAATCGATATCTCTGCGGTTTTTTCCTTTTTTGGACTTCTTTATCACCAAAAAAAAGGGTGTTGCAGGGAGATTTCAGGGGACGTACCCCCCGATTCCCAAAAAAGGGCTGTATTTAGCCTTTGTCCAACTTCTTGACCAAACTTTGAGGGGGTACTGTGGAAGTCCCCAAAGGGGAGGGACTCCATCCTTCAGGTAAAACCTTTCAGGTGGAACAGGAAGGAGACCCCAAAATTTATCTGGCCTTTTTACCAAAGTCCCCGGGGGGGAGGGTTTGAAAAAACATTTTAAAACCCAAAAAAAAAGAAAAAAGGGTTTGGGTAAAACATCAACAGAAAAAAAGGGGGACCTTTAATCCCATCGGTAAATGACCCCCTCTTTCCCCCCCAGGATTTCCCGTAGATTAAAACCCCCATTTCCTTCAGAGGAAAATTGGATGTTGGCCCCAACAGTTGAAGTAAATCTGCCCCTCAACAGATTAAACCGGGGAGGTGAAAAAAAAAAAAGGGAAAAAAAGATCTCAAGCAGGAAAGGGGCCAGCATTAATTGGTACATGAGGGGCACTTTAAGTATGGACCCTCAACCCCAATACAATTTAGGCATCAGAGGGGATCTTTGGGCCTCAGGAGGCCCGGTTTTTTGCTGCAAAACAGAGGGGCCGCAAACCCGTTTTCCCCCCAAAAAGTCATGGGCGTGTCCCCCGCAAAAGGGAAAGTTTCTAAACCCCCATAGGGCCCCCACGACTCCCCACCCTTGGAAAGGTGGGCACCAGCTTGGGCCCCCCCCTCATTGGGAAAACCCCCCCCCCTTAAAAGGACGTCCCGTTTGCTGAAGTTGTGGCTGTGCCGAAGTCCGGGCACGGGAGAATCCCCTTTTAAAGGGCCAAAAAGAATTTCCTCTCCACAATTTGGAGGGTCCTACGTTTTGCATTTCGGGGGCTTTGGGGGTAAGGGGCAAAGGGCCCGAAAAACTTTTAGGGGGTTGGGCAACCCCAAACCCTCACAGGTTTTAACATTTTCCTTTTTTCCCTTCTTTTCTTTTCCGGTTGACCCCTTTTTTGAAATCCCTTTACCACGCCGGCCTTTTTTTGTACTCTGATCCCCCAAGGGGGCTCCGACCCTTTTACGCAGGCTAAACCCCTTTTAGGGCCTCCACTAAAACCATTATCAGGGCCCCCACCCAGCAAAGGGAAAATTGGGGTTTGTTATGAGTAGAAACCCTAGGGCCTCATATTGCGGTTTAAAACTACCTGCAAAAACATCTCCCCTTTTCCGGGTCTTTTCTTGTACATCCTGCAATTGGGGGTGGCTTGGGCACTTATGGGAGGGCTGTGCCCCGAGCAGGTTTACCAAAAAGGGTAACCCGGGCTCAAAAAAAATATATCCAACCCAAAGGGTTCAAATACTCTGGATTGTGGGGGGGTAAAACCCCAGAAGTTTTTGGGCAAGGGACCAGATCTCCCAAATTTTTCCAAATTAAACCCCATAAAATCTGGGGCCCGGTTTTGTTTAAAAAATTTCTTAAAACCCGCATGGGGAACTTCATGGGGGCTGGCAAAAATTTTCAAAACAGGCAATCTATTTTGTTTAGGGGGGGGAAAGCAACATACAAACGGGCCGCGGGGCCTTTTTCCCCGTAACCCCCAGAAGGTTGGGTTTAAATGTTGCTGGGTTTCTACGGGGGGGGGGTTTGGGGCCTTTTTTCCCCCCTCTTAGGATGCCCATCTTCCGGAAAAATCCAAGGGCTCCCCCCTCCCCCTAAAAAAACAACTGGTGTCCCCTGGCAAGAGGGAAAATAATTTTAACCTCCCTCTAAATTGCAGCCCCGGTTTAGTAATGGGAAAATGCACACCCTGCTGGGAAGTGAATTCTAACACATTTAAATTAAAGGAATTTTTAAAAAAAAACCGGGGGAGAGGGAAAAGGGAGGGAAAAGGAAACCCCTTTTCATGATTGTTTTTATCTATTTCATTTAAAAAAAATTTCCAAAAACATAGAATAGCAATGGAAGGGGTGAGGGGTTTTTTTAATTTTCACTAAACTTTTGGGCCCCAAAAAACCCGGTCCCACCTGAAATTTGATACATACAAGGAGATCCCCCCGCACTGGGGGGAAAAGGGACCCGGTAAACCCACCCCCCCCTTATTCTTTAGAAAACCTATCCCCCAATCCCTTTTTTGGGGTTCTGAACCAATTTTTCCTGAGGGTCTCTGCCAATCCCCCTCGGGGGACAATTGAGGGGTTTGGGGGGTTTTCAAAAGACCCACCCCCCCCGTGAGGGGGTAATATCCCCCATGGGCCCCCCAGGAACATTTCAAAGAACCCCCCTTTCCCGGGGGTTTTTTAAAATGCAACTGAGTTTTTGGGGCCCATCTTTTCCCGGGGGCAGGAAAGAATGTAAAGGGCCCCCGGGGGGGGATACCCAACCCCCGGGAAAAATCCTTGACCAAAACGTGGGGGGAACTACGGGACTATAACCCGGGGGCAACCCCTCTCCCTCGGGGGATTTCCAAATTTTTGGGGGGGTTTTTAAAAAGGGCCCCACAGGAAATTTCAGCTTTCCCCACTGGTGCCTTCCCGGGACCCTTTCCCCAATCCCCCACCCGGCACAGGGGGGGATGGGTGGGGGCGGGGGCAGAGTGCCGGGGGTGTGACAAAAGGGGACCTCGGGGAGGGGCAACCGGAAAAGGTCCCCGATAAACTGTCCCCATGGGATTTTAACCAAGGGGGAATAAGGGGCGGGGAAGGGGGGGTTCTTTACTACCCTTTGGGGGCCCACGTCTTGGGCCCCCACAAACTCCTACAAATCCCCTGGCCAATCAGGATTTTTCGTTCCCCAAGCACTAAAAGGGGCCCCCCCCTCGGGTCCACCAGCGCCGCCATTTTAAAAACGGTTTGGCCCCAGTGGCTTCTTTTCACAAACTAACACTTTTAACAACACTTTTCAGTAATCCCAAAAGTTTTCATCATTAAATTTTCTCCTCCACTTGGGCCTTTCCCACTTCCCCAAAACCTTCCTTTTGCAAAAAATCTGGGGCCAATTTGGAGGGGGACCTGGCCATCCCAGCCATTTCCCCTTTTTCGACAATTTTCCCCCTCCAAAAATTTCTAAATTTTCTCCTCAAAATTTGGGTGGCTGCAATCTGCCCCTTTGGGAATCCCACCCAAATTTTACATTTTAAAAATGCATTTGTAACGTACTTTTTTTCCCTTTTTTTCCTGCAAACCCAATTTTTCCCTTTACAGTCTCTGCCTCTTCAGGGAACCCTTTTTCTCCCTTTTTTAAAAAAGCTTAAAAAAATTTTGGTGTTCAAAGTATGGGAGCTTTCCAAAACTTGGGCAAAGACTACACCGCCGTGGCCACCCGGGCCCGTGGGCCCCATCCCGGGGCCTTTAAAAACACAAGGAAATTTAAACAAAATAAAAAAGGGCCTTAACCCAAAACCCAAAAATGTCCCACCCTTTTTTGCCCCCAAAAATTTGGGAAACCCTACCCTCCCGGGCTTTGTCAAACTAAATGTAAAACTTTTATATGTCTCAAAAAAACCCAAGTGAATTAGGTTTCCCAAACCCCAAACCCCCCTGAAAATTCCCAGTAAAACAAAAGGGTCTTGTCCCCAAAATAACCCAAAACTCCCCCACCCCCCAAAAAATTAACCTTTAAAAAAACTGTAAGGTTTTTCCCCTAAATTTTCAGCAACCATACCGGGGGAAAGGGGGTTTTGAACTAAAAAAAAGGACAATCCGAACTACTTGAATCCCAGCAAAAAAAAGTTTTTTACGGGGCCCGGGGGGATCAAAAATTTTTTTAGGGCGAGTCAAATTTATTGTGACCCCTCCCCCGGACCAGATACCACAAGCAATCTACAAACCCGGGAGACATCAAATGGGCCAACGGTAGTTAAATAAAAAATAGATGTTAACTCCAAAACCTGACTTTTTAGGCTGGAGGTCCTCAATTTTTTATAACCCCCTTTCCCCAAACCCCCCGGCAGGTTTTGGTCCTCGGGGGGCCTGGATCCCTGGGGCCCCCCTCACGAAGCGGGGCCCCAAAAAGCCGGGGGGCCTTTACCCCAAAAATGGGGGCACCCGTTTAAGCCCCGGTATTCCAAAAACCCGATCCCGGGGGAAAAAGTATCGGGCCGAAAGAAAATGACAGCCAAGAGTTCCTGGATCAAACTCATTCATGTTCCCCAAACAATTCGCCAAGACAAAGCCTTACACCCCAAAAATTTTTTTATAAAAAGTAATCAAAAAAAAGCCAAGGGGCAATAAAAGAAGGAACGGATGTATTCCAAATTTAGGAAACTTTTAAGTACAAAATTTTTTTGGTCCCCGTTGTCCGGGGGGAAAAAATCTCAAAGGAATTTCATCAGCCAAAAACCAGTCAATTCCCCCCCCGTAAAACGAAACTTTAGGAAAGGGGGACCATAGCCGGAAAGGGCACATCTTGAGGGAAAAAGATAACAATTTGGGGCCCCCTCCGAGCCCCTCTTAAGCTTCTTCATAATTGCTGCAAACATTCTCCACCAAAAAGGATTCGCCCCAGCTAAAAGCATTAAAAAGGAGAAAAGCTTGGGATTTCATAATTATACATAAAACACAAAATTGATTAAAACCTTTTCTACCTTCAAAAGGGCGGGCAGCCACACAACAGCATGAGGTCAGACAGTGGCACAATGACACGGGTTTTTTAAGTCAGGCAGCAGCAGCATGGGGCAGACAGTGGCACAATAAACTTTTCTGAGGTGGAAAAACAAAAGTGGGCCACTGAGTGGCACAATGACAGAGAGTGGGGGTTTAACGGGGCAGAAAGCATAGGTCAGCAGTGGCACAATGACATTCGGGGGGGCAAAAACTGGAGAAGGCCACAAAATTTGGGCACAATGACAGAGAGGGGAGGTGACGGGGGAAGCAGCAGATATCAGACAGGGCACAATGACATTCTGGGGGTGGCAAAAACGGGAATGGGCCACAGAGTGGGCACAATGACAAGTGTGTGGGTTCACGGCAGAAACCACAGAAAACAAAATGAGGTCAGACAGGGGGCACAAGGGACAAGTGTGTGGGTCACGGCAGCAGCCACAAAATCAGCATGAGGTCAGACAGGGCCCCAAAAATGAAAAACGCAGATGGCAAAAACAGGATTTAGGCCACAGAGGGGGACAATGACACAGGGGGAGGTCAGGGCACACCACAGCACAGCATGAGGTCAGAAAGTGGCAAAAATCCCCTTCTGGAGGTAGAAAAAACTGGATTAGGCCACAAAGTGGCACAATACAGAGAGGGGGAGGTCGGCGGCAAGCTGAGGGTCAACAGGGCCAATGACATTCTGGAGGGGGAAAAAAACAGGAAAGGCCACAGAGTGGCACAATGACCAGTGCTAGGTCAGGGCAGCCCCACAGCAGCAAAATAGGTCAAAAGGGGCACAATCCATTCTGGAGGGCAAAAACTGGAGGGGCCACAGAGGGGCCCAAAATGACAGAGAGTGGAGCTGAGGGCGGCGGGAGCAACACATGGGGTCAGAGAGTGGCACAATCACGTTGGGGGTCACGGAAAACAGCCACAGCACAGATGAGGTCAGACAGTGGCAAAAATGACAGAGTGTGAGGTGGTGGCAATCCCATCCCGGGAAAAAGAGGGTTTGGGGTGGCAAATGGAGAAACTGTCAGCAATGTGTGGCATCAGCGGCGGGCGCTCAAAAGGGGCAAAGGCAGGTAAATTGAACCCAGACTCATTTTCTCACAGTTTGGGTGAGGGGTCAGGCTGAGTAGTCTGACCCTAAGGCATTGGTGTGTGGGAAATCCTGGCCGATCCACGCCGTTTCATTTGACAAAGGCAGTCTTTCCCTCTCCTGGAAAGCGGGTTTCCTTGGGGGGAACGAAGGCCCCCCCGCACTGAACCCCGCTCGAGCCCACTACTGGCCGGGCAGAACAGCTTCCCACTGCCAAACCGGGAAGTTTCGGCCACACAATCCCTTTTGGTTGCCCGTATCCACGGGTTTTTCCTAACTGGGGTGGCAAGTGCTTTCCAAGTTGGGCCCAAACCACCTTTTTTGGTTCGGGTCTGCCCCCGGGCCTCCCTTGCGCTGCTGCTGGCGACTCCCCCCCCCCCACTAGGGGGGGTGAAGGGAATTCTCTATGACCCAGACTTGGGTTTGCTGCTAAAGGGAGCTGTACTGCTCCGACCCCCCCCCCTTTTCCCCCGGAAAGCCGCCTAGTACTTGAGCGCTGAAAAAACCCCCGGTAAAAACCTGACACAGGAGGGAAACGATGCCGAACAAAAGGCAGGGGCCCCAACTGAACTACGGGGGATTTCCCTATAGAATTTATTTTTCCCTTTCCCTCCAAAAAGTTTGGAAAAAGGCTCCCATTTTGGGGACCGGTAGCGGGGGTCCAATAGGGTGAAAGCCGAAGCCCATCCCTCTGCCGGAGGGTGACTATTCGGCTGTCATTTACCCGGAAAAACGGGAAAAGGCTGGGGGCCAAACCCTGCACAAGAGACCCGAGGGGCCCACCCTGCCCCCCTCCCCCCCTGTAACGGGGCCACGGTGCTTGGGGGTCACCGCCTCGCTTCCTCATTTTCCCATCTCCCTCCTCCACCGCTCCCTGCTCCTCCTCTTTTTTGTCACCGGGGTTAGAAAATTTCCACTCTTTTCACCAACAATGCTTCGCCCCAAAATGTCTTCCTCCTCCTCCTCCTCCTCCTCCCCCCCCTCCCATTTAAAGTCCCCCCCGGCCCTCATGTGGCCGGAGGGGGGGGGGGGGGGGGGGGGGGGGGGGGGGGGGGGGGGGGGGGGGGGGGGGGGTGGGGGGGGGGGGGGGGGGGGGGGGGGGGGGGGGGGGGGGGGGGAGGGGGGTGGCCCGGGCGGGGGCCGGGGCGGGGGAAAGTGCCCAAAAATTCCCCAAGCCCCCTGCCCGACAGTTTTTCAGCATCTTTTTCCGGGAAAAGAAGCAGGGGAAATGCCCTTATTTCATCCCGAAAGTCCGGGCGACAAAACCAAAAAACCGTGGCCTCCTCGAAGGGCCTAAACCAAAGGGAAGGGTTTCACGCTTTGAGCTCCCACTGGCTGACATAAAAAGAAACACAGGGGGAGTACTCCCTGTCCCCGGATCATAAAAAAAACGAAAATGGCCTTGCCCTTTTCCAAAAACCATCGGCCCCAACATGTGAAAGCGGGAAATTCCCAAAGGGTTGGAAACATCGCATAATCGAGTGGGGTTGGGTAAAAGGCCGTTCTGCCCGCTGAAAACTCAGGGGGGTGTTCCTGATTTTTGGGTGGGAAAAGGGATAAGTGGATGCACATTTTTCCGGGCCTTTTTTCAGAATCTTCTGAAGAATGGGTGGAAAAAAAAAACCCGGGAAACTTTTCAAAACCAAAATTAAACCACTGCGCCATGAAAGGCCCAGGGCCCAAACCCTCCTCGTCCCCAGCGCGGACCCCCATTTTTCCTCCCATTTTTCCCCCACCCAAGGGTTCCGAATTCCCAGAATGGTGGGGAAAAAAGCCACACATCGATGCTTCGGCATGACCGGACCCTTTTTCCTCCCCGTAAAGCCTTCGTTCGCCGGGCAACCGTGTAAAAATGCGTGACACTGCTGTGCCCTACAAAAGGGGTAAAAGGAGCAGTACTTGTGGAGGTTGAAAAATGGGGGGGGGTTGGGGGAGGCGGAGGGGGGCGGGAATTTGGGCCCCGGGTGAGCCGCATTTTGAAACGGGGAAAGGAAAAAGCGGCGCCCTCCTGTCCAAGTTGTTGGGGGCCTGGGTCGGAAGCAAAATTTCACCCAGGGGGCCCGAAAGGACAAAATACGGCCCTCCCGGGAAGTTACAGCTCCAGAATGTCCGCGCTCCCGTGCCCCTTTGGGAAAAAACCGATAAGCCAAGGACTGCCCACCTTCTGCTACATATTTTTTAAAAAGTGCGGGTACTCCCTTTTTTGGGAAAAAAAAATTTCCCGGGCTTGGGAAACCCTCACCCACCGGGCGGCCCAACCCCAATTTTTTTCCCGCCCGGTGCAGAACCCCCAAAAGGAAAAGGGAGGGACTGAAACCCCAAAAAACAAGAAAAAGGGAAACGGTCACCCTTGCACCTTAGGAAAGAGTTGCCGCAAACTTTTTGTTTTTTTTTGCCAATCCCCCCGCTAAACCGACTTTTGGCCCCATGTAGCGGGGAGCAGGACCCTCTGGCCCGGGAGAAAAAATGTCAAAAAGAAACACACCCCTTCAGCAGAGGTGGAAGCCCTTTGCCCGGTTTGCAAGGGAAAGCTCCCAGGGGGCCCCGGCGCTAAATTCTTCGGGGCGGGAGGAAACCCACCACTCTGGCCACTTTTCCCCAGGCCCCCCAAATTTGGTGCCCGCGGCATGGTTGACACGGGGGGCCCGGGTCCAACTTTAGCTCCCGGGCCCAAAACGCATCACTTTCGCTTACGATTCTACTTATACCCAAATTGGGGCTCCCCGGGTTGTTTTAAACCCAAAAAATTCCACACCGCCGAGTACCCGGAAATTTTACCTCCAATGCCCGACTGTTTTGACTACTGCCCGCTCCCTCGCTGAGCCCTTTTTGCCCCCAACTTTCTTGGACCTAAAACGGGGTTTTTTTACCCCCGTGGCCGGCTTGGCCCCCGACCCTCCCCCCCCGTTTGCTATCCTGCAACGCACGCCACCCCCCCCCAAAACTGCTGGCTGCGCCTCTCCCTTTGACGTCAAGCTGACGCCCCCCTTCCCTATCGATGAGAAGCCCTTCCCTCACCGGCTCCCAAGTGCGGGTCGGGAAACTTCATAACATATTTGTTTTTTAAAAATTCACGGGCTGCCCCCAAATCCCCGGGTCTTGGTATGCAAAAGGCTGACCCCCTCACAACATGCCCTCCCATGCCCCCCCCCCTCCACATTAAAACTTGCCACCTACCGCAAAAAAGCAGGGGATATTGGCCCCTTTTTCTTCGCTTTTCAAGTAGCTCCCTGACTGCCCTCCTCAAATTTTTTCATTCCTCGCTATATATGGGCGCTGACCCCAAAACCCCACATAGTGATCTCTGGCTAAAGGAAAAACCGGAGGGGAAACAAGGGGGTTTGAGGACGGTGAGGCTGAAGACCCGCTCCCGGGCCATCCCAAAACAAAGGGTTGGTTCTGACTTCCCCACCGCCTTTTTGGCGGGGGGTTGTCAGTTGTCATCGGGAGAATTTGGATGCCCCCAAAGTCAACCAATCAAGAACCCTTGGGGTTGCGGGAACAACACAGGGCCGCTAGATGACAGGGCATTTTCTGGCCTCACCGATTTGCCCCCCTGCTGCGAGGGTCCCTTGCTGTCCCCAGCGCCCTGGCCCTTTTCCCGGGAATTTTTTGGGGCCACTGCCACCCGCAGGTGCAGACCCGCCCCCTCTCTGCCCCTGACATACTGGTTTTTTTTCTAAAAATTTACAGCACGTTTGATGAAGATATTTGTAAGAAAAATAAACCCCCCCTTTTTTTTTGGACCCCAAAAATTAACCCAGTAACAATTTGGGGTAACCCTTTGGGATAAAAATTTTTGGGCGCCCCAACAAATGGCCAGGAAAAATTGACTTTATGTGCCGTTTAAAAACTCTGTGTATTTTACTGAAATGAAAGGGGGGGCCTTAAAATTTAAACCCCTTCGAAATGCATTATGTTACAGAATTTTTTTTTTTGGCGTGAAAAAAAAGTTTTTTTTACTGAGTGCAACTGCAGAAAAAATACTTTTTTTTTAACCCTTGGATGTAAAATTGGCCAAAAATTTGACCCCACAAACAACTAGTTTTGTAGCTTTTTACAATGCCTGGTTTTTTACACCACACAACAAGAATAAAATTGAAATTTTAACCTTGCTTGTAATTGGCCACAAAAAAAAATGAAATATATTTTTTGGGCGGGAAAATGACGGTTTAAAGGGAGTCACCCCCCAGCGAAAAACAACGTTTTAAATTAACCCCCTGGGATGAAAATTTTCCCGCCAAAAATTGAGGCCACCAAAAAACACTAGTTTTTGTAGCGGTTACAATGGGGGGGGTTTTTTTTACGCCACACAACAAGAGATAAAATTTGAAATTAAACCCTTTTGTTTGTAAATTTTCCCCCCTACAAAAAAATTTGTAATATTTTTTGGCGGGAAAAAGGAGGGTTTTTTTGGATTCCCCAAACAGCGGAAAAAAACCCTTTTAAATTTTCCCCCCGGGTTTAAAATTTGGCGCCAAAAAATTTTCCACCCAAACTACTAGCTTTGTACGTGTTAAAATTTGCGGTTTTTTTTTACCCCACACAAAAAGAGAAAAAATTTGAAATTTAAACCCTTTTTGGGCTAAGAATTTAAAGGCTACGAGAAAAATTGTTTATTTTTTTGGGCGGGGGAAAATGACAGTTTCTTGGAGCCCACCACACTGAAAAACAACGCTTAATTAACCCCTGGATGTAAATTGCGCCAAAGAATTGACCACCAAAAAACTCTAGCTTTGTAGCGTGTTACAAAGCCGTTTTTTTTAACCCCCCAAAACAACAAGAAAAAAAATTGAAATTTAAACCCTTTGCTTGTAAAATTAGGCTACGGGAAAAATGTAAAATTTTGGAGGGTAAAAATAACGGTTTCTTGGAGCCCCACCACAGCTGAAAAAGAAGGGCTTAAAAAACCCCCGGGATGAAAAATTGCCCAAAAAAAGGGAGCCACCACAAACTCCCCTAGCTTTGAAAAGCGTGTTACAATGCCGTGTTTTTTACGCCACAAAACCCAAGAGATAAAATTGAAATTTAAACCTTTGTTTTTAATTAGGCTACAGGAAAAAATTTTATATATTTTGGCGGTGAAAATAAAGGGGTTTTTCTTGGAGTCCCGCGCTGAAAAAACTTTTGCTTAATTAACCCGGGGGAAATGTAAATTCCCGCCAAAGAATTTAGCACCAAAAATAAGTGGTATTTGTATTGAAAAAAAAGCTTTTTTCTTTAAAT
>JAODAL010046123.1:0-31253 GCA_025379985.1 Phyllomedusa bahiana | reverse complement strand
CTGCTCCGGGGCCCCCAACAGTGGGGTTTAGCAAGGTGCAGTGACATCCATCTTTCCCGGGGCCCAAACACAGTAGGGTTAGAGGGGTTGCAGTGAACCCATCTGCTCCGGGGCCCCATAAAAGTAGGGTTGCAGAGGGGCAGTGACTCCGTTGCCCCGGGGCCCTACACATAGGGTTAGAAAGGGGGCAGTGACATTGCTGCTCCGGGCCCCCCATACACGGGGGTTAGCAGAGGTGCAGTGACCCTCTCTGGGGGCCCCCTTTACACTAGGGTTAGCAGAGGTGCAGTGAATCCGTTGTCGGGGCCCCCATACACAGTGTCCCTCTTTTCTCTTATTCCCAAGGGGCCATTTTCCCGTTTCTCGATTTTTTTCCCCACAGCCCCCGCCAACGGGTCACAAACTCCCAAAGGGTCAGAAAAAAACCCAAACCCGCGCCCGGCCAAAACAAACCCCCCCCAAACCCCGACAAATCTCCAACCGGGATCTGTTGAACGGTATACACCGAACACCCACCAAGCCAGCACATCATACGGGACTTCCTTCACCTATGCCTTTAGCAGGAATGGTATAAAAAATTGACGGGGACTCTTTTTGTGACAGCACCACGGGCTTTTATCCTTAAAACCCCAAATGAGGCGCAATCTACAAAATGTCCCGTAATCTGACGTGAATATTCGCTGCCGTCTGCGGGGGAGCGGGCAATGCATGATGGTATCGATTTGAAATTGTTCCCCCATAATTGAATGGTTTGTTTCAGCCCAATCAGTTTATCCGAAATGATCATAACAGCGAGCGTCTGTCCGTTCCCAGCGACGTCCATTGTGCATCTGTGACTGCTGTCCTGTTGTGATGGACGTATTAATTAGTGTCTATCGCCAACCTATGGTCGCACCTAGTGCTGCAGAGGGTCTGCTGTTTCATTTCGGGGATATTTTTGGAGTCTGAGGGAATGCCATAACCCTGTCATCAAATGTGAGATGCAGAAATTGACCAATTAGGTGCTTACCCCTCCCTTTGTTGTCAGATGTTACTCCGGTGTATATATCCAAAGCAATACAAATATTGCACTTTATCCTTAAAAGCTGTAAAATTCCATAAAATTCCATAAAACAAACCATACACGCTCACGCGTTTCGGACCGCAGTCTGGCCCTTGATCACGGTCTGATATGCGTAAGCGTGCATTGTTTGCACAACAGCAATACAAATCATTGCACTTTATCCTTAAAAGCCGTAAAATTCCATAAAACAAACCATGCACGCTCACGCGTTTCGTACCAGAGTGTGGCCCTTGATCACGGTCTGAAATGCGTAAGCGTGCATTGTTTGCACAACAGCAATAGAAATCATTGCACTTTATCCTTAAAAGCTGTAAAATTCCATAAAATCCCATAAAACAAACCTTGCACGCTCACGCGTTTCATACCAGAGTATGGCCCTTGATCACGGTAGGAAATGCGTAAGCGTGCATTGTGTGCACAACAGCAATACAAATCATTGCACTTTATCCTTAAAAGCTGTAAAATTCCATAAAACAAACCATGCACGCTCACGCGTTTCGTACCAGAGTCTGGCCCCTGATCACGGTCTGAAACGCGTAAGCGCATTGTTTGCATTGTTTGTTATATTGGATTTTAATAAAGTTTATGGGCCTGTAAGGATGCAGCGCCAACATGTGCCCATTGGAAGGAGCGTGGGCGCCATCATCTGTGTGATGGCAGTAACCAGTGGCTGCTGCGTTTCACGCCAGCCTTGAAGCCTTGTCCTGCTCTGACCTCCTGGTCCTACCTCAAACAGCTGTTAATGAGCCAATGTTGCCGAATCCAGGTCCCATAAGAGGAGAGAGTCCATCGTGCCTGAGGTGTTACATGAGATGGAGGAGACGCCTTCCCTGCAGCTCTTCCTGTGCAGCTGTCCCCACTAGCAGAATAGATGTTCTAGGTCCTGACCTCTGGCTGCACCCGGGGACTCTCTTCTCAGCTTCACTCTTTTATTTCATGCACTTACTTATCCGCTTTCCTCCGTCCCCCCAGGGAGTTCTCTAAGGAGAGGGAGAAGGCCAAGGCTCGGGGCGACTTCCAGAAACTGAGGGAGAAGCAACAACTGGAGGAAGACCTGAAGGGTTACCTGGACTGGATCACCCAGGCGGAAGATATCGACCCCGAAAACGAAGACGAAGACATCGATGAGGACAAGCCCCGCAACAGTCAGTGCTTGTATTACTTGTATCTTGTACTCCAGTCACACCCAAAGCTGCAGCAATCCGGTCTGCCTGGTTCAGTGTTTGTGGAGAGATGTGAATGAATTATAATTCTCCCATAAGCATCTCCCACAACCTTCTATCACATAGCCCTATATACCCTATATATAGAGCTCAGCTCCTCTCCTCTATCATATAACCCTATATATCACAGAGCTCAGGTCCTCCTCTCTATCATATTAGCGTTGATATCTCCGATGTTTGCTCCTCTCCTCTATCTTATAACCCTATATATCACAGAGATCAGCTCCTCTCAGCTCTCATATAACCCGAAATATCACAGAGCTCAGATCCTCTCATCTATCAAATAACCCTATATATCACAGAGCTCCGCTCCTCTATTTAAAATAACCCTATATATCACAGAGCCCAGTCCTCTCCTCTATCATATAACCCATATATCACAGAGCTCACCTTCTCTCTTCTATCATTTTAACCTATATATCACAGAGCTCAGCTTCTTTTCTTCTATCTTAACCCTATTAATCAAGAGCTCAGCTCCTCTCCTCTATCATATAACCCTTATATCACAGAGCTCCGCTCCTCTATCATATAACCCTATATATCACAGGCCCAGCTCCTCTCCTTATCATATAACCCATATATTACAGAGCTCAGCTCCTCTCCTTATTTATATAACCCTATATATCACAGAGCTCAGCTTCTCTCTCTATCTTAAAACCCTATATATCACAGCGCTCAGCTCTATCATATAACCTTATATATATCACAGAGTCAGCTTCTCCCCTCTATCATATAACCCTATATATCACAGAGCTCAGCTCCTCTATCATATAACCTTATTATCACAGAGCTCAGCTCCTCCCCTCTATATATAACCCTATATATCACAGAGCTTCTCTCCTCTATCATAAAACCCCCTTTATATAAACAGAGCTCAACTCCTCTATCATATAACCCTATATATACACAGATCTCAGCTTCTCCCCTCTATATATAACCCTATTTTATTCAGAGCTCAGCTTCTCTCCTCTATCATAAAAACCTATATATCCCAGAGCTCAGCTCCTCCCCTCTATCATATAACCCTATATATCACAGCGCTCAGCTTCTCTCCTCTAATCATATAACCCTATATATTACAGAGCTCAGCTCCTCTCCTCTATCATAAAAACCCTATATACCCCAGAGCTCGCTCCTCTCCTCTTTCATATAACCCCTATATATCACAGAGCTCAGCTCCTCTATCATATAACCCTATATACCCCAGAGCTCAGCTCCTCTCCTCTATCATATAACCCTATATTCACATAGCTCAGATCCTCTCCTCTCTCATATAACCCTATATATCCCAGAGCTCAGCTTCTCTCCTCTTCATATGACCCTATATATCAGAGTCAGCTTCTCTCCTTTACCCTATAAACCCTATATATCACAGAGCTCAGCTTCTCTTTCTATCATATAACCCTATATATCACAGAACTCAGCTCTCTCCTCTATCATATAACCCTATATATCACAGAGCTCAGCTTCTCTCCTCATAAATAACCCTAATATCACAGCGCTCAGCTCTTCTCCTCTATCACATAACCTATATATTACAGAGCTCAGCTCCTCTCCTCTATCATATAACCCTATATATCCAGAGCTCAGCTCCTCTCCTCTATCATATAACCCTATTATTACAGAGCTCAGTCCTTCCTCTACATATAACCCTATAATATCACAGAGGTCAGCTCCTCTCTATCATATAACCCTATATATCACAGAGCTCAGCTCCTCTCCCTATCATAAAACCCCTTTTATATCACAGAGCTCAGCCCCTCTCTATCATATAACCCTATATATCACAGAGCCCCAGCTCCTCTCCTCTATCATATAACCCTATATATCACAGAACTCAGCTCCTCTCCTCTATCATATAACCCTATATATCACAGAGCTCAGCTTCTCTCCTCTATCATATAACCCTATATTTCCCAGAGCTCGGGATAAAGCCCGGGGTTTGCAATTTTAGCCCACATTTCTCATCTGCTTTAGCCGCCCCCCAGCCCCCACTGACCCTATGGTCTCCGTGACTCGTGTGCCCCCATGACCCTGCTGATGCCACCTTGCAGGCCGGGCAGCCCCGTGTGCAGCCTGCAGATTGTGCTGGAGTCGTGGCTGTGATTGATGACTTGACCTTCCCTCCCAATGACACGAAACCGAGGACCCGCTCCACTTTGTGATGGAAACGTATCTCCCCAGTAATGAGCAGAGACGTGTCCGGGGCAGGAGGGGGCGCCGCTCCTGCTGATTTGTTTCAGGCCCCGTCTCCTGTCCTTTTATTGGCGTCCAGTCAAGCATCAAATAATTCTCCGCTAAATTTAACAAGATTATCTGGAAAATCCAGCCCTGGAAGCATCGTGCGTGGGCTCCGCTGAGCGCCAGGAGTCCAGCCGTACGATGGGAGGGGGCGCAGAGCGCGGGGCTGCACCTGGGATCATCTGAGGTCAAGTTCAGATGCCCACGTGGGGGGTGAATGTCCACAATAACCTGACCGAGGGGGCGGCTCAGGTCCTTCCCGTCGCCCCTTGTTATAACCATTAGGATATTGATGGACCCATATACATCACAAGAGCCATGGGTGTATGATATCTTATAATGAAATGAGACCTCCATAGGGTAAGAGCTTCTTCACAGATACATCAACATCTGTGGGATTCTCAGATGGTGGACAACCTCATGGGCCAGCAGTAGGTGGTGAAACTGTAGCCTTGTCCTGGATCTCTGCTATGGATTTACCCTATGTGGGCCTTGTCCTTGGCATCATGTAGACCAGGGCCTTAGGGTCAACCCATGGCTCTGAGGCTCCTGCTGCTGGTGGGCAACCATATGGGCCACTAAGAAGGTGAGATTAGTCCCTGGAGATGTGAAGGTATAGCCATGACCTGAGTCTCCACTGTGTTTTATATGTAGACCTTGTCCTTGGAGTGGTATCATATAGACCAGGAACTTAGGGTCAACCCATGGCTCTGAGGCTCCTGCTGCTGGTGGGCAACCATATGGGCCACTAAGAAGGTGAGATTAGACCCTGGAGATGTCGATGGTATAGCATGACCTGAGTCTCCACTGTGTTTTATATGTAGGCCTTGTCCTTGGAGTGGTATCATATAGACCAGGAACTTAGGGTCAACCCATGGCTCTGAGGCTCCTGCTGCTGGTGGGCAACCATATGGGCCACTAAATGGTTAGATTAGCCCCTGGAGTTGTGAAGGTATAGCCATGACCTGAGTCTCCACTGTGGTTTATATGTAGGCCTTGTCCTTGGAGTGGCATCATATAGACCAGGGGGTTAGGATCAACCCATGGCTCTGAGGCTCCTGCTGCTGGTGGGCAACCACATGGGCCATTAAGAAGGTGAGATTAGCCCCTGGAGCGGTGAAAGTTTAGCCATGGCCTGGATTTACACTCTTTGGGCCTTGTCCTTGGCATCACTTAGACCAGTAACTTAGGGTCAACCCATAGCTCTTAGGCTCCTGCTTTTGGTTGTCTACCATATGGGCCACTAAGAAGGTGAGATTAGCCATTGGAGTGGTGAAGGTATAGCCATGGCCTGGATCTCCACTATGGATCAACCCTATGTGTAGATGTGGCCCTTAATCTTGGATTGGCATCATATAGACTAGGGGGTAAGGATAAACCCATGGCTCTGAGGCTTCTGTGATGTGGCAACCTTTTGGGCCACTATGAAGGTGAGATTTAGACCTGGAGTGTGAAAGTGTAGCCATGGCCTGGATTTACCCTATGTGGGCCTTGTCCTTGGCATCATGTAGACCAGGGGCTTAGGGTCAACCCATGGCTCCGAGGCTCCTGCTGCTGGTGAGCAACCATATGGGCCACTAAGAAGGTGAGATTAGCCCCTGGAAATGTGAAAGTGTAGCCATGGCCTGGATCTCCACTGTGGATCAACCCTCTGTGTAGATGTGTCCCTTGATCTTGGATTGGCATCATGTAGACCAGTGGGTTAGGGTCAACCCATGGCTCTGAGGCTCCTGCTGCTGGTGGGCAACCATATGGGCCACTAAGACGGTGAGATTAGCGCCTGGAGATGTGAAAGTAGACCCGTGGCCTGGATCTCCACTGTGGTTTATATGTAGGCCTTGTCCTTTGAGTGGCATCATATAGACCAGGGGCTTTGGGTCAACCCATGGCTCTGAGACTCCTGCTGCTGGTGAGCAACCATATGGGCCACTAAGAAGGTGAGATTAGTCCCTGGAGATGTGACAGTAGAGCCATCGCCTGGATCTCCACTATGGATCAACCCTATGTGTAGATGTGGCCCTTGATCCTGGATTGGCATCATGTAGACCAATGGCTTAGGGTCATTCAAGGGTTTTGATGCTCCTGCTGCTGGTGGGCAACTATATTGGCCACTAAGAAGGTGAGATTAGTCCCTGGAGATGTGAAAGTAGAGCCATGGCCTGGATTTCCACTGTGCTTTATATGTGTCTTGTCCTTGGATTAGCATCATATAGACCAGGGGCTTTGGGTCAACCCATGGCTCTGAGGCTCCTGCTGCTGGTGGGCAAGCATTTGGGCCACTAAGAAGGTGAGATTAGCCCCTGGAAATGTGAAAGTAGAACCGTGGCCTAGATCTCCACTGTGGTTTATATGTAGGCCTTGTCCTTTGAGTGGCATCATATAGACCAGGGGCTTTGGGTCAACCCATGGCTCTGAGGCTCCTGCTGCTGGTGGGCAACCATATGGGCCACTAAGAAGGTGAGATTAGTCCATGGAGATGTGACTGTAGAAGCCATCGCCTGGATCTCCACTATGGATCAACCCTATGTGTAGATGTGGCCCTTGATCCTGGAGTGGCATCATGTAGACCAATGGCGTAGGGTGATTCAAGGGTTTTGATGATTTGTGTGGTGGGCAACTATATTGGCATAAGAAGTGAGATTGTCAGGTGATGTGGAAAAGTAGAGCCATGGCCTGGATTTCCACTGTGCTTTATATGTAGGTCTTGTCCTTGGATTAGCATCATATAGACCAGGGGCTTTGGGTCAACCCATGGCTCTGAGGCTCCTGCTGCTAGTGGGCAAACATAAGGGCTATTAAGAAGGTGAGATTACATTGGAGTGGTGAAGGAAAGCCTGGCCTGGATCCCCATTTGGTCACCCCTATTGTGTTTTGGATCTTAATCTTGGATTGGCATCATATAGACCAGTGGGTAAGGATCAACCCATGGCTCTGAGGCTCCTGCTGCTGGTGGGCAACCATATGGGCCACTAAGATGGAGCAATTAGTCCCTTTAGATGTGAGAATAGAGCCATGGCCTGGATCTCCACTGTGGTTTATATCTAGGCCTTGTCCTTGGATTGGCATCATATAGACCAGGGGGTAAGGATCAACCCATGGCTCTGAGGCTCCTGCTGCTGGTGGGCAACCATTTGGGCCACTAAGAAGGTGAGATTAGCCCCTGGAAATGTGAAAGTAGAGCCATCGCCTGGATCTCCACTGTGGATCAACCCTATGTGTAGATGTGGCTCTTGATCTTGGATTGGCATTATGTAGACCAAGAGCTTAGGGTCAACCCATGGCTCTGAGGCTCCTGCTGATGTGAAATTAGAGCCATGGCCTGGATCTCCACTGTGGTTTGTATGTAGGCCTTGTCTTTGGATTGGCATCATGTAGCCCAGGGGCTTGAGGTACTCATGGCTCCTACACTTGAGAATTTCCTGTTGGTGGGCAACCATATGGGCCACTAAGATAGTTAAATTAGTTACTGGAGTGGGGAAATGTAGCCATGGCCTGGATCTCCACTGTAGTTTGTATATAGGCCTTGTCCTTGGATTAGCATCATGCAGAGCAGGGGCTTAGGGTCAACCCATAGCTCCCAGGTGCTTGAGAATTTGCTGCTGGTGGGCAACCACATGGGCCAGTAGTAGGTGAGATTAGCTCCTGGAGTGATTAAACTGTAGCCATGGCCTGGATCTCCAATGTGAGTAAAACCTATGTGTATATGTAGGCCATGACCTTGGGTTGGAATCATGTAGACCAGGGGCTTGAGGGCAGCTCATGGCTCTTCGGTTCCGGAACTTGGGAATTTGCTGCTGGTGGGCAACCACATGGGCCACTAAGAAGGTGAGATTAGCCCGTGGAGTGGTGAAAGTATAGCCATGGCCTGAGTCTTCACTGTGGTTTATATATAGGCCTTGTCCTTGCATTGGAATCATGTAGACCAGGAGCTTGAGGTTATCCCACGGCTCTGAGGCTTCTGTATTTTGGGGAAATTTGCTATTAATGATTAAGCATATGGACCATTAAAAAGGTTTAGCTCCCGGGAGTGTTGACATTGTGGCCATGTCCTGCATCTCCACTCTGGTTAGATCCCTATGGGTATGCGTAGGCCATGACCTTGGATTGGCATCATGTAAACCGGGAGCTTGAGGGCAGCTCATGGCTCTTAGGCTCCTGTATTGGGGAATTTGCTATTAATGATTAAGCATATGGACCATTAAGAAGGTTTAGGTCTCGGGAGTGGTGACATTGTGGCCATGTCCTGGATCTCCACTCTGGTTAGATCCCTATGTGAATGCGTAGGCCATGACCTTGGTTTGGCATCATGTAAAGCAGGAGCTTGAGGACAGCTCATGGCTCTTAGGCTCCTGCACTTGGGAATTTGTGCTGGTGGGCAACCACATGGGCCAGTAGTAGGTGAGATTAGCTCCTGGAGGGATTAAACTGTAGCCATATCCTGGATCTCCAATGTGAGTAAAACCTATGTGTATATGTAGGCCATGACCTTGGGTTGGAATCATGTAGACCAGGGGCTTGAGGGCAGCTCATGGCTCTTCGGTTCCAGCACTTGGGAATTTGCTGCTGGTGGGCAACCACATGGGCCACTAAGAAGGTGAGATTAGCCCGTGGAGTGGTGAAAGTATAGCCATGGCCTGAGTCTTCACTGTGGGACTTGTATATAGGCCTTATCCTTGCATTGGAATCATGTAGACCAGGAGCTTGAGGTTATCCCACGGCTCTGAGGCTCCTGTATTGGAGAATTTGCTATTAATGATTAAGCATATGGACCATTAAAAAGGTTTAGCTCCCGGGAGTGTTGACATTGTGGCCATGTCCTGATCGCCACTCTGGTTAGATCCCTATGGCTATGCGTAGGCCATGACCTTGGTTTGGCATCATGTAAACCGGGAGCTTGAGGGCAGCTCATGGCTCTTAGGCTCCTGTATTGGGGAATTTGCTATTAATGATTATGCATATGTACCAAAAAGCAGGTTTATCTCCCGGGAGTGGTGACAACGTGGCCATGTCCTGGATCTCCACTCTGGTCAGATCCCTATGTGAATGTGTAGGCCATGACCTTGGTTTGGCATCATGTATAGCAGGAGCTTGAGGACAGCTCATGGCTCTTAGGCTCCTGCACTTGGGAATTTGTTGCTGGTGGGCAACCACACCGGCCAGCAGTAAGTTGGGGAAAGTATAGCCATGGACTGGATCTCCGCTGTAGGCCTTGTCCTTGGATGGGGCTTCAGGTCAACCCTTGGCTCTCAGGCTCCTGCCCTTGACCCGCAGATGTTGGTCAATGCTGTAGCAGGATTGTCATAGCGGTAATGAGACTTCTCGTCATTACATATCTCGCACCAAGTGGAGAATCGTACAACTAGTCCACAAAATGTGGGTCACTCTTGCCAACAACCTAAGCGGGGTCCTGCCATAGGTTTGCACCCGTAGTGCAGGCTCCTGGTGCTTCCACAGTCCATAGCGTTGTACACAGGACACTGAGGTAACCCACTCCCCTGCAGCTGCATCCCCTCCTGATTCTTGTATGTGTGGGAGTCCTCCGCATCTGTGCCTTCTCTGTGCTGTTTTTGCAGTGAGCATGCCCACCAGTGAGACCGAGTCCGTCAACACCGAAAACGTGGGCAGCGGAGATGTGGAAGAAGAGAGCTGCGGGGTCCGGCTGGCGTGAGTATAGCCCGTGCATGCTTATAGCCAGTGTCCGCAGTGGCCACCCCAAAGCCATTGCTGCAGGGCAGTATTGGTAGTACTGATGTCAAATTTAAAAACCAGGGGACCCCCCAAAAGTTCCAAAATAGGAACTGGAAATGGGCAGAGGGCCTTGTATGAGGCCTTAAAGGGGTTGTCTCACTACATTGATTCCTCTCACCTCAGTCCTGTTTTCTTGGTTTCATCTTGAATTCAGGGGCGTGTTTACTGGCTTCTACTAGGCTGCAGTAGAGGCCAGGTCTGTAGCTATAGCAACCAGTGCTGGCAGCCTATCATGAGAGATCAAACAGGTCTGTAGCTATGGCAACCAGTGCTGGTAGCCTATCATGAGAGATCAAACAGGTCTGTAGTTATTGCAACCAGTGCTGGCAGCCTTTCAGGAGACATCAAGCAGGTCTGTAGCTATAGCAACCAGTGCTGGCAGCCTATCAGGAGAGATAGAACAGGTTTGTAGCTATAGCAACAAACACTGGCAGCCTATCAGGAGAGATAGAACAGGTTTGTAGCTATAGTGACCAGTACTGGCAGCCTATCAGGAGAGATAGAACAGGTCTGTAGCTATAGCAACCAGTGCTGGCAGCCTATCAGGAGAGATAGAACAGGTCTGTAGCTATAGTGACCAGCACTGGCAGCCTATCAGGAGAGATAGAACAGGTCTGTAGCTATAGCAACCAGTGCTGGCAGCCTATCAGGAGAGATAGAACAGGTCTGTAGCTATAGCAACCAGTGCTGGCAGCCTATCAGGAGAGCTAGAACACGTCTGTAGCTATAGTAACCAGTGCTGGCAGCCTATCAGGAGAAATCGAACAGGTCTGTAGCTATAGCAACCAGTGCTGGCAGCCTACCATGAGAGATCAAACAGGTCTGCAGCTATAGTGACCTGAGGAGCTGATGCAGCCCATACAAGAGGAGATATCTAGGAATAGGTAGGACACTGTTAACGGACATATATTGCAAAGTGACTTGTTTTTGCAAGATCTTTAACATAAAAAGCAGCAATCCCTGTAGTGAGACAACCCCTTTAAGAAAGTAGAGGCGAGAGCAACTACAAGTATCAGCAAACCCCATCCCAGGCTGCTTAAAGGGCAAATGATGATGAACCATTGTATAGTGAAAGCATCAGGAAATGTTATAGTATGTCCTGACTCATCACTGCTTGCTGTCTGTGAATGGGAACCTTGGTTGTATCCACTTACTTGCGCCCAAATAGAGGACTCCGAGTAAACAATGTACAGGGGGAGTCAAAAGTTCAAGGACCCCCTTTTAATTCAGAAATGAAAGGGGAAAGGACATATCTGAATCCCCCAGCAAGTAGTGGGTGATGGGACCCATCTTTTAGGCTATGTCTGAAACATGGCCACCATCTTGAAAGCCGCCATCTTGGATCAAGGATAAGTATTTCCAACGGGAAGGTGGTCATGTCACCAATCAGAGAAGACCAGAATTGTCTCAGAAATCGATGGCCGCCCTCATTTTTGCATTTTCTCTTGTGGTTCAAGAGCTATCAGCACAGAAAGTCTTCATGCCGGTTCATAACGATTGGATCCAGCGCCTTCAGCTCTGTGTTCAGCACCAGGGACAACACTGAACATATCAAGAGAAATTGCAAATCTGATGGCGGCCATCGATTTCTGAGACAAGTCTGGTCTTCTTCGATAGGCTTCATGACCACCTTCCCATTGGACAAACTTGATCCAATATGGCGGCTTTCAAGATGGCGGCCATGTTCAGCACGTAGCCTAAAAGATAGACTCCTCTAGGGCATTTGACTCCCCCAGAGAGATCCTTGAATTGTGATTAAGTGTAAAAGGAGGTTTTCTCGCTGCAGTGATTGGCTTTGAACATGTAGGGACAGGTAATTGAAGACTTTTTTTTAAATACGCTGCTTTGTTCATTTTCATTTGGTCAGGAGATAAAGAAGATTGTATCTCCTCTTAGAGCACACAAGTTTCTGGTCACGACCATCTCTCTCCCCTACCGCTCCCTGCCCTCTCTAAGGCCTAGTTCACATATGCGTTGGAAGTTCTGTTCAAAACCTCCGTGTCAACGACAGACACCAAGGCGGAAACCTGATGGACCCTTTATAATTTGTAGGGTCCCTTGGGCACCCCCGGGTGTCTATCCTATGGCTTCCACTGTCACCTCGGTGCTCCAAATGTAACCTCCGATGTGAACTAAGACGTAGATCTCATCGCTCTACATCCGACCATGGTGAGTCACCTCCTGCAGAGTCTTATCTTTAGTAATAGACTTTAAAGGCTTCTCATTTAGCTAGGCAAACACTCTTTAGAGCTCTGAAGCCTGGTGGAATACACTTTATAAATCTCGTCAGTGTAACAGGAATAGTTAGAAACAGCAGAGCTGATGGGTCAATCACTGCTACAGACATGCCCACAGCCTTACCAGGAAGTGCGAGGCTAAAGCTGCCTGTGAAACTGCATGGTGAGAAAACCCCTTTTAGGAATATTCACACTGAGGTCATTTAAAAAAAAATTGTTAATGTAGAACATTATACAATCGTTCATCGTTCGTGTCTGAAGCCCTTAATTAAGGTCTGTACAGCGTCGAACACTGTGAGCTCCTCTCAGGACTTGCTGGGGGTTGTAGTCCGCCGTCCGTTATGTTTCACTGTTGTGGGAAGGAAGGAGGTGGATTCTTTCCTCTCTGGCTTAGTCATCCTCATCATCTCATGCTGCCGGAGGGAGGAGGCGAGCGCACGCAGCCACTTGTCCTGTCGCCGGGGTGAAGAATGTAATTTCTGACTCAACATCATTTCCATTTCTCTTTCTTTCAGGCACAGGATTTCCAAGTCTAAATTTAGGTAAGAATTACACTTCAGAGCTGTGCTGACTCATGAGGTGACAAGCGGCTGCTCGATATAACCCGGCTACGAAGGAAGCTGCACCAGGACACAGCTTATAGGATGTCCTGCATCTGGCCCGCTCCTCATGGGCGGGGCTTGGACTAGTGGGTGTGTTTAGGACAGACCAGACCTTAAAATATTATAAGATCTAGTCCAGCAGGGTAAATAGTGACAACAGCTCGGACTGACTATATTGGGAATCCACCGTTATCAAGGAAGCTGCACCAAGACACAGCTTATGGGATGTGCTGCACCTGCCCGCTCCTCATAGGCGGGGCTTGGACTAAAGTGGGTGTGTTTAGGGCCGACCAGACCTTAAAATATTATATAGATCTAGTCCAGGAGGGTAAATAGTAGTAGCGACAGCTCAGAGCGACCATATTGGGAATCCACCGTGATCAAGGAAGCTGCACCAGAACAAAGCTTATGGGATATGCTGCACCCGGCCTGCTCCTCATGGGCGGGGTTTGGACTAAAGTGGGTGTGTTTAGAATCGACCAGACTTTAAAATATTATGAGATCTAGTCCAGGAGGGTAAATAGTGCCGACTGCTGGGAGCGACCATATTGGGAATCCACCTTGATCAAGGAAGCTGCAGCAGGACACAGCTTATGGGATATGCTGCACCGTGCCTGCTCCTCATGGGCGGGGCTTGGACTAAAGGGGGTGTGTTTAGGGCCGACCAGACCTTAAAATATTATAAGATCTAGTCCAGCAGGGTAAATAGTGACGACAGCTCGAAGCAGCCATATTGGGAATCCCCTGTGATCATCACTTCTAGTCCCCTTCACGGTCACATATTCAGAACCATGGGATTAATCGCCTTGAGGAAGATTACCTCCCATTTCTTTCTGGTCATGCTGGGAATTCGTTTTATGGGCACAGTGCCCACTTAGCTTTCCTCCTGCATGCCAAATCCTTTACATCTATACAAAGATATAGAAATGGCGACTACTAGGAAACTTGGGCCACTGGACTTCTGATGCGCAAACTGCACCTTTTCCTGCACCGAAACGCGTCGAATGCCAGCCAGTGTGTCATAAGGGTTCAATTAAATTGGAATAAGCATGCAGCATGCGCACAATGGCATTTTTTTGTGCACCGTTGGATGCGTTCTGCGCTGTTCGGGACTATTATCAGTGCGTAAAAGCATCAAAAGAGGCGTTGAGTACAATAAAGTAGCTGAGTAAAGCTAAACAAGGCCCCGGCGCTGGCTCCACAGCAGGGGGATAAATTAGATCATAAGTGTAAAAACAAGGAAAAAGCAGGGATATAGTTCTCCTATTTATTGTGTATTAAAAGCACTAAAAGCATTACAGGGCTCTGATGAAGCGCTGGTGCTAGCGGGAAACGTGTAGAGCCCTCTAATGCTTTTAATGCACAATAAACAGGAGTACTATATTCCTGCTTTTTCCTTGTTTTTACACTTATGATCTAATTTAACCCCCTGCTGTGGAGCCAGCGCCGTGGCCTTGTTTTGGTTTACTGAGCTACCCTTTCTCCGAGCCCTCTACTGTTGGTTTGGAGTTTGCTGCTGGCTGCTGATCAGGCTTCACACCGGATCAAATGCATATGAGTGTTGTGCCTCCTATTATAGCACAACCATCAAAGGTTAGTGAATTTCTATTTGCACGGGTCACTATCTCATTTGTTTTACTGCACTTGGAGAGCGCTGCTTTTTCTCTTTTTTATCCTTCGAGTTCATTAAAGTCTCCTGTGATGTAAAAACAGATGAAAATAAGCTTGAAAAGTGCATAAAAAACACATCATATGGAGAAAACGCACATAAAAGTGCACAAAAAAATGTGGAAATTATTATTTCCATGTTACGCTGTGTGAACACGGCCTTAGGGTGACATTTACACAACTGATTGTTTTGCAGTGAAATAAGCGCCTGTTTCCCTGCGTCAGAAATGTGCGTTTGGAAGGTTTTTTTCATGCGATTTTACATGCGACTTTTTCATTTGATGCTTCTTTTGTTACTTGCTGCGCGTAGTGGGCAAAAAAAAAAGTGCCGCTGTGTGTCTGATGCGCGCTGATTCCCATTTAAGTTAATGGCACCCTTAAGTCACTATACTTTGCCTGCATTTTGGTTTGCGATCACAAAATAAAACAAAATCAGAATTTCGTATGTCAAAGAGCCGCAAAAAGATGCTGTGGACCCGGCCTTATGCATGCTTGTAGAGTACTTTCTTCATTTGATGTGTTTTTTTTGCTGCTTATTTTCATGCTTTTTTCAGTACTTGATGTGTCTCTTAGTGCCTCTACGTGCTGATAAAAAAAAAAAGCACAGCTCCGTTCCGGATGCTCACTTAATCCCATTTAATTAAATAGGAGGCTGGGTGCACACACTAGGTCTTATGTATGAAAACGGTCTAGCAGTAAGACTGTCTTTGTTGCCCATAGCAACCAATCAGAGCACATAGCCACCAATCAGAGCACATAGTCACCAATCAGAGCCCAGCTTTTATTTTTCCAGAGGACTATATGAAATAAAGGCCACGCTCTGATTGGTTGCTATGGGCTCTAAATGGTTAGTATGGGCTCTGATTAGTTGCTATGTGCTCTGATTGGTTGCTGTGAGCTCTGATTGGTTGCTATGGGCTCTGATTGGTCACTATGAGTTCTGATTGGTTGCTATGGGATCTGATTGGTTGCTTTGAGCTCTGATTGGTTGTTATGGGCTCTGATTGGTTGCTATGGGCTCTGATTGGTTACTATGGGCTCTGATTGGTTGCTATGAGCTCTGATTGATTACTATGGTGTCTGATTGGTTGAAATGGGCTATGATTGGTTACTATGATCTCTGATTGGTTGCTATGGGCTCTGATTGGTTGCTATGGGCTCTGATTGGTAGTTATGAGCTCTGATTGGTCACTATGAGCTCTGATTGGTTACTATGGGCTCTGATTGGTCGCTATGAGCTCTGATTGGTTGCTATGGGCTCTGATTGGTCGCTATGAGCTCTGATTGGTTGCTATGGGCTCTGATTGGTCACTATGAGCTCTGATTGGTTGCTATGAGCTCTGATTGGTTGCTATGAGCTCTGATTGGTTGCTATGGGCTCTGATTGGTTGCTGTGGGCTCTGATTGGTTTCTGTGGGCTCTGATTGTTCACTATGAGCTCTGATTGGTTACTATGGGCTCTGATTGGTCGCTATGAGCTCTGATTGGTTATATGGCCTCTGATTGGTTGCTATGGGCTTTGATTGGTTGCTATGAGCTCTGATTGGTTACTATGGCTCTGATTGGTCGCTATGAGCTCTGATTGGTTATATGGCCTCTGGTTGCTATGAGCTCTGATTGGTTGTATGAGCTCTGATTGGGATTTTTATTACTAAAGGGATCTCTGAATAGGTATGCGCCTTATGGGCTCTGAATTTGTTTTTGCTTGGTCTGTTCCTCTGAAAATTATGAGGTAATTTGCTATGTAAACCACTGATTGGTCGCATAAGTAAGCTCTGAATTTGGGTCGCTTAACTAGACTCTGATTGGGTTTGCTATGGCCTCTGATTGGTAGCATGGAGGTGCTCTGAATATGGATTATCTAATGGCCAAACCAAAGACCAGTTGGTTGATCCCCTTGGTTACAATGTGTATATTTACACAATTGTAAGCATTAGAAAGAGAGTGGGGTAGAAGGTTCTCAATTAGGTTAAAGAAAAGTGTCCTTCCCATCTCCCTTTAAACCATAAAACAGGTTTCTGGGTATTATGTTATGACAGATTATATTGTGCCGAGGCCATTGGCTGCATGCGCCCACGATTCTGTGTGCGCCAGAAAAGCGCCCGCTCCATACTTCAACGCGTGTTTTCAAAAGGGTCGGGGGCCGGTGCAAAGATTGCGTGCAAAAGTTTTGGGCCCGTAATCGATCCGTAACAATATGTTCCCCTTTTGGGTGGCTACCACAGGGATATTGGGTTCACAAGTACAAATAGAAAAGTGGCGCGCAAGTCCCCCGTCGCCATAACACGTCGCCCCATGTTTCTTTTTTCTATGTTTTAGGCGACACGTATGAAACTTGGCGCATGACCTCCCGCCCCGTTCTAAATCAACATATAGGAAGTTGGTAGAGTGAGCGACAGTGTGAAATAAACCCTGGATCGAGGTAGTATGGTGGTACATCCAAATCTGGCCTGTTGGGCTTTGTGCGTTATACCTTGTTGGTGTCAATAATATTTATGGCGCAAATGCAGCGTGTGTTTTACCGGTCACCTTGCCCTAATACGTTATTTGCCCGTACAACCCTGTTTTCCATACAATCCTAATAGAGCGTGCAGCTGCCGATAGTTCTTGTGGCGCAAGATACTTCCACGAAATAGAATGAGAAGTTTTTTTCCGCCCGGTTCCTACATGTTTCCCGGCCGCCCATCCAAGGTCCTGTTTTCCACAACCGAGCCTTATTTTTACCTTGGCAGTAAAAAATTTTTGCGTTTGGAAAGCAGAAATTTTTTTTTCCACAACATTATGTTTTAAATAGTCTTTTTAAGTGGGTTCGTTTTTTTTTCCGCTTCTTTTATTATTCATACGTTTTTCTTAGTAGAAAAAAATTGGGGGAATAAAAAGATTTTTGTAAAACTTTTCTGTCCCCAAAAAGCGAGTGGCCCAAAGAAAAAAGAAAAAAAACCCCTCCAAAAGGGTCGGGTTCGTGCTGGGGGGGGGGGGGGGGGGGGGGCGTTGGTTTTTTTTTGACGCTTATTTTTTGTGATAGACGTACAATTGCCACAGTTTTTGATCGCCCCCCCGCATCAAACAAAGAATAAATAACAACAACTGCGTCCCCCTTGTTCTTCTATGAGTGTGAAAAAACGAGAGCATGAAATTATACGATCAGGGAATCCGATGGAGGGAATTCCCCTAAAAAGAACACATCAATAGAGTGCAATCCCTATGTGCTGTTTGTCTGCGCTTTAATATCCGTGATGCGCGTAATTATAGTAATTAAGTTAGCGGCATCAAAAAAAAAAAAACGCATCACAAGTTACAACTTTGACTAAGTATTCAATGTGTACTGGTAACACATAAGGGCAATATGGGAAAGGAGCTTGGAAGCCGCCTGCCACAACACACCTGTTTTTTTGTGTGCTCTACCCCAAGGAGAGATGGTATCCCCCTTTTCTGGATTTCACTTCATATGGTTGCTCTCCCCAAAGGGATAGATGTAATCCCCTTTCTGGTTTTTTCACTATAGTGTGTGCTCACTCCCCAGAGTAGGATGTTCCTCCCTTTCTGGGTTACCACTAATATGGAGCCTCCTCCCCAAGGAGAAAAAGCATGTTCCACTTTATCCCTGGTTTCACTAATCATGGGGCTACCTCCCCAAAGAGAAGAGATGTTTTCCTCATCTTCCTGGTTCACTAATGGTGCTTCTCCCCAGGAAAGGAGATGTTTGCCCCCCCCTTTTTCCGCCTGTGTTCACTAAATAAATGGGCCGGGCTTCCCTAGGAAACCAAGGGAAGAAAAAGATGTTCCCCCTTTGTATACTTTGGTTTCACTATAATGTGGCTCCCTTCCCCCAAGGAGAGCGATTGTTCCTCTTATCTTGTTTCCACAAATGGTGCTCTCCCCACCAAGGGCAGAGAAGTTCCCCCATTTCCCTGGTTTCACTAATATGGTGGTTCTTCTCCCCCCCAAAAGAGGAGCTGATTATTCCTCCTTTCTGGTTCAACTATATGGGTGCATCCCTCCCCAATGGAGAGGAAATTTGTTTTCCCTCTTTCTAGGTTCACTATAGAAGTGCCTCTTCCCCAAAGGAGGGGAGAAAAATGTAACCTCTTTCTGGTTCACTATATGGGGTCTCGTCCCCAAGGAGAGATGTTCCTCTTATGTTCTGGTTCACTATATGGTGACACCCCCCTCCCCCAAGTGGAACAGCTGTTTTTTTTTTTTTTCCCCCTTTCTGGTTTTTCCACTTATGGTGCCTCTCCCCCAAGGAGAGATTGTTCCCTCTTTTCTGGTTCCACTATAATTGGTAGCTCACCCCAAGGAAGAGATGTTTTATCCCCCCGCTTTCTGGTTCACTATAAGGTTGCATCCTCCCCCAAGGGAGAGATGTTTTCCTCTATTATCTGTGTTTCACTAATAAATGGGTGCCCCGCTCCCCAAGGAGAGATGTGATCCATTTTTTTCTTAGTACCCAACTATATGGAGGGCCTCCTCCCCAAAGGAAGAGATGTATTACCCTTTTTCCCCTGGTTATCACTATTATGGTATTGGCTCATCCCCCAAGGAGAAAGATGATATTTCCCCCCTTCTTTTCTGGTATCAACTATATGTGCTCACCCCAAGGTAAGATATGTTCGCTTTATCTGGTTCAACTAATGGTGCACTCTCCCAAGGAAGGATGTTTCCTTCTTTCTGGGTTCACTATATGGTTGCTTTTCTTTCCCCAAGGAGAGGATGATTACCCACTTGTCCCCTGGGTTCACTATATGGGTGCTCACACCTCAAGGAAGAGATTGTTTCCTCTTTCAGGGTTCACTATATGAATAGTTTCTACCCAAGGAAGGAGATGTTCCCTTCTTTCCGGTTCACCATATGGTGCTCTTCCCAAGGAGAGATGTTCCCCTTTCTGTTTCACTATATGGTGCTCTCCCCAAGGAGAGATGTTCCCCTTTCTGGTTCACTATATGGTGCTCTCCCCAAGGAGAGATGTTCCTCTTTCTGGTTCACTATATGGTGCTCTCCCCAAGGAGAGATGTTCCTCTTTCTGGTTCACTATATGGTGCTCTCCCCAAGGAGAGATGTTCCTCTTTCTGGTTCACTATATGGTGCTCTCCCCAAGGAGAGATGTTCCCCTTTCTGGTTCACTATATGGTGCTCTCCCCAAGGAGAGATGTTCCCCTTTCTGGTTCACTGTACTGAAAAATGCAGGAAAACGTGGATCAAAAATCCGCTTCAAATACCGAAGCAAAAGAGAGATCAAATGAAAAAGACACGTAAGAAAACATTTCTGCGCTGCAATAATTTTACACTGTGTGAACACAGGCTGAGACGACAGCGGCTCCGGGAGGACGGGATCCTCTCCGCCACCGGCAGAGCAGGGGTTAGCACAATCTTTTGGTTGTGGAGTGGTTCACACATGTCAGCTGTATTGGGGAGATAATTACTGGCTGTACGAGATACTTAGCGTTAATTACAGCCCTCCCACTCTGAAGATCTGAGCTTAGCAACTGCGGCTCCTGGAACAAAGCTCCGGGGGTAATTGAGTGTAAAAGGGGATCCGCGGTGTGTAATGCATCTCAAGGAGAATTCGTGGTGGTCAGAAGAAAGCTCGACCTCCAACAATGATGGACAAATCTGATGAGAGGAGCTGCCGGCCTTAAACCTGACCCTGATTACAGACCTCTACTGACCTCTACAACCCCACATAGAGCCCAAAGCGCTCCGTGATGCATAACGAGTGGTGTTCCCACCAAAGGCCGGGTCCACTTGCCGATTTTTGGAACTCCAATCCAAATCCAGTGTCACTCCGGGGTTCTGATTTACTTAGAAAAATGTATACAAACCCAATACAGCAGCTGCACTCTATAGACACTAAAAACGGGCAAAGTGGACATAAGAATTTGAGGTTCTTAGTGCACATTTTTGATCAAAACTGTAAATGCCCACCTACCGTGGCAAGGTGACCCCAATGCAGGTGGGAACCTACACTACATGTCTATAGAGTGCTGCTGATGTTGTATTGTACTTGGAAAAAATGTCCGCGCTACAAACAAAGGAGTATAAGGGTAATAATGCACTATTCTGTCCCTCAACAGTGCACCCGTATGTGACCCTATGGCTATGTCCACACGGCTAATGTTATTATGCCATAGAAAATCTGACGGTATTTTAACATCACCACTCCGAGTACTGTGGTCAGTTTTCAGATTTTCTAGCACTTTGTCGTGTACTACAATCCGCATGTTCTATATTCCCATGGAGGTCAGCGGTTTGCAAGTCTGACAATAGAAAATCCGTGCTATGTAGACAACAGCTCAGATTTTGTATTGAGGTCTATGGGGCACTGGTTACAGTCGGGTTTTCTATTGAGGTCAATGGGGCACTGATTACAGTCGGGTTTTGTATTGATGTCTATGGGGCACTGGTTACAGTCGGGTTTTGTATTGATGTCAATGGGGCACTGGTTACAGTCGGGTTTTCTATTGAGGTCAATGGGGCACTGGTTACAGTCGGGTTTTGTATTAATGTTTATGGGGCACTGGTTACAGTCGGGTTTTGTGTTGATGTCTATGGGGCCCGGGTTACAGTCAAATTTTGTATTGAGGTCTATGGGGCACTGGTTACAGTCGGGTTTTGTATTGAGGTCAATGGGGCACTGGTTACAGTCAAATTTTGTATTGAGGTCTATGGGGCACTGGTTACAGTTGGGTTTTGTATTGAGGTCAATGGGGCACTGGTTACAGTCTTGAGGTCAATGGGGCACTGGTTACAGTCGGGTTTTGTATTGATGTCTATGGGGCACTGGTTACAGTCGGGTTTTGTATTGATGTCTATGGGGCACTGGTTACAGTCGGGTTTTGTATTGATGTCTATGGGGCACTGGTTACAGTCAAATTTTGTATTGAGGTCTATGGGGCACTGGTTACAGTCGGGTTTTGTATTGATGTCTATGGGCCACTGGTTACAGTCGGATTTTGTATTGAGGTCTATGGGGCACTGGTTACAGTCGGGTTTTGTATTGATGTCTATGGGGCACTGCTTACAGTCAAATTTTGTATTGAGGTCTATGGGGCACTGTTTAAAGATGGGTTTTTTATTGAGGTCAATGGGGCACTGGTTACAGTCGGGTTTTCTATTGAGGTCAATGGGGCACTGATTACAGTCGGGTTTTGTATTGATGTCTATGGGGTACTGGTTATAGTCGGGTTTTGTATTGATGTCTATGGGGCACTGGTTACAGTCAAATTTTGTATTGAGGTCTATGGGGCACTGGTTACAGTCGGGTTTTGTATTGATGTCTATGGGCCACTGGTTACAGTCGGGTTTTGTATTGAGGTCTATGGGGCACTGGTTACAGTCGGGTTTTGTATTGATGTCTATGGGCCACTGGTTACAGTCGGATTTTGTATTGAGGTCTATGGGGCACTGGTTACAGTCGGGTTTTGTATTGATGTCTATGGGGCACTGGTTACAGTCGGGTTTTGTATTGATGTCTATGGGGCACTGGTTACAGACGGGTTTTGTATTGAGGTCTAAGGGCGCTGGTTACAGTCGGGTTTTTTATTTATGTCTATGGGGAACGGGTTAATGTCGGGTTTTGTATTGAGGTCTATGGCCGCTGGTTACAGTTGGGTTTTGTATTGATATCTATGGGGCACTGGTTACATACTACAAAAAACATAAGAGATGATGAATGGGATCTCTACCTACTGCAATACATTGTCGTATAGAGGGAAAGTGGTCATATATTCAAGGCCTCTAGGAGGACCAAAGGTGACAGTTTTCTGCCCGACTTTGAGCCAATCAACCAGTCCGACAGATGTATGAACCCTCCTACGCCAAAATCTGCTGCGACAGATCTGACACTTTTGTATGCGCCAATTCTACGGAGCCGCGTTGCGCTGGATACGTACGCCCCATGCTACGTTATGAATGGGTCATGACAAAATTTTACAGATATCCAGGCAGTCCCCGGGTTACAAACGGGATGGGATTAGGTTTTTCTTAAGTTGAATTTGTATGTAAGTCGGAACAGGTAGATTTATTAAATTTAACTCTGGCAAAATGTGTTTTTTTTTTTTTTTTTTGGATAATGCAGGGAACAGTTTTTACATTTGTTTTGCTATTTGTGCCCCTGTATAGAAGATTTCACCGCAATTTGTGTATATATGTGCTGCTGTGGCCTGCGGGCACTTGGTTATTATGGGGAGAAATCAGTGTGTGTGTCACACGCCCACCTGCCCAAAAGTCTCGGTTTGTAACTAGGGGACGGATGTAAGTCGGGGACTACTTGTATATACGCCGCTTTGCTGATGGACTTTTCTGTGCCTTCAGTCGTTACTGGCGGCGATGGAACCGGTTCTGCCGCAGGAAGTGCCGGGCGGCGGTGAAGTCGAATGTTTTCTATTGGCTGGTGATATTCCTGGTGTTTCTGAACACGCTCACCATCGCCTCCGAGCACTACAACCAACCGGACTGGCTGACAGAGGTACAAGGTGAGGACCCACAGTAACATGCCCTTAAAGGGAAACTCTTCCGGTAGAACGTACAGCGGCGATTATTCATCCGTATTGTTGTATCCGCTCCGATCTCTGCCAGTGATTGGTGAATAGTTATACATATTGTTATTGTCTACTACACAGTAGAGTCAGATTATTATGACCATAATAATATATAACATCCATTGTGCCCGGCGTGTGCAGCCTGACAGCAGCTGTATGGGTGCGGAGTGACTTCATAAGCTCCTGGTAGGTGTCCCCAGTATCTGGAAATCATCCCAACTCTGATAAATCAGCAGAGATATGTGTGCAGACAGCCTGTCACACCTTTTATACCTAACCAAGCCAGCGCACCACACGGGACTTCCCTTGTGATCTATGTAAACTAGAAAGTGGTCATAATAATGTGACTGTGTAGATATTGTCTTATGCCTTTTACATTTTGAGAGCCGGACTAGGTCTGGAGAGGCAATGAATAGACAAACATGTTTCTTTCACTGTCAGGAAGCAGAGGTTTTGTAAGTGAAACGTCCTTGAAATTGATGCTTTCGTCTTTTGTCTCCAGACACGGCAAACAAGGTGCTGCTGGCGCTGTTCACGGCCGAGATGCTCCTGAAGATGTACAGTCTGGGGTGAGGCTTTTCTTCGTCTCCTCTTTAACCCACTTTTAATGCTTTTATCGTGGTTGGGGGGGGATTCTGGAGACCATCCTGGTGGAGACCAAGTTCATGTCTCCTCTGGGGATCTCCGTCCTGCGATGTGTGCGGCTTCTCAGGATATTCAAGATCACCAGGTGAGTGGGAGTGCGGAGAGGGGAGGAGTGCGGAGGGGAGGAGTGCGGAGAGGGGAGGCGTGCGGAGAGGGGAGGAGTGCGGAGAGGGGAGGAGTGCGGAGAGGGGAGGAGTGCGGAGGGGAGGGTGCGGGGCGGGGAGGCGTGCGGGGAGGGGGGCGTGCGGAGGGGGGAGGGGCGGGAAGGGGGAGTGCGGAGAGGGGAGGAGGTCGGAGAGGGGAGGGGGGGAGAGGGGAGGGTGCGGAGAGGGGGGCGTGCGGAGAGGGGGGGGTGCGGAGAGGGGAGGAAAAATTGCGGAGAGGGGGGGAGTGCGGGGGGGGGGCGTGGGAAGGGGGGAGGGGGGGCGGAGAGGGGAGGGGTGCGGAAGAGGGGTGGGGTGCGGAGAGGGGGCGTGCGGAGAGGGGGGGGCTTGGGGGGGGAGAGGGGGGGGGGTGCGGGGGGGGGGAGGAGTGGGAGGGGAGGGTGCGGAGAGGGGAGGGTGCGGGGGGAGGGGAGGAGTGCGGAAGGGGGTCGGGGGAGGGGAGGATGCGGGGAGGGGAGGGGGTGCGAGAGGGGGAAAAGTGCGGAGAGGGGACGAGGGCGGAGAGGGGGGGTTTTCGGGAGGGGGAGGGGTGCGGAAGGGGGAGGAGTGCAGAGAGGGGAGGAGTGCAGTGAGGGGAGGAGTGCGGAGAGGGGAGGGCGGAGAGGGGAGGATGCGGGGGGGGAGGCGTGGGAGAGGGGAGGGGTGCGGAGGGGGGAGGGTGGGGAGGGGAGGAGTGGGAGAGGGGGGGGGTGCGGGAGGGGAGGGCGTGCGGAGAGGGGAGGCGTGCGGATGGGGGGAGTCCCAGTGGGGGGGAGTGGGAGAGGGGAGGCGTGGGAGAGGGGGGGTGCGGAGGGGGAGGGTGGGGGAGAGGGGAGGAGTGCGGAGAGGGGAGGCGTGCGGAGAGGGGAGGCGTGCGGAGAGGGGAGGAGTGCGGAGAGGGGAGGAGTGCGGAGAGGGGAGGCGTGCGGAGAGGGGAGGAGTGCGGAGAGGGGAGGAGTGCGGAGAGGGGAGGAGTGCGGAGAGGGGAGGAGTGCGGAGAGGGGAGGAGTGCGGAGAGGGGAGGAGTGCGGAGAGGGGAGGAGTGCGGAGCGTCTCGGTCACTACTTTCCACCGTCCTGCACTATTTTTGCACTCGCTCCCTTCAAACATTTCTATGACTCTTGCTGTAAAGTTCTGCATCTTTCTAGGTGTTTCAGGTCTTCATTACATTCAAAATCTCTACTTTCTGTCAGTGTATGGAGAAGTTCTTGTTTACTTTTTAAGGGGTGTTCCCACCATGCACTTTGATGGTATACCAATAGAATACACTATCAAAGTGTGATATTACAACTATGATCATTCGATCCCACAATTTCAGGAGAAGGGGTGCTTTCTGACCCCATTGCGGTTCCCTTTTTCTTTCCAAGGGGTGTTCCCACAGTGCATTTTGTTGACATATCCATAGGATATTCCATCCCAGTGTGATAGGTGCGGGACTCACCTCTGGGCCCTTGAACGTCTGGGATCAGAAGGAAGAGCTGGTCAAGCTTGCAAATGACTCCCCATTCCGTTCTACCGGAGTTCAGAGTTAAACCAAACACAGCGCTCCCATGTAGTGGGAACTCCCATAGAACAGAATGGAGAACACAGCGTTCCCCTGTACTGGGAACTCCCATAGAACAGAATGGAGAGAACACAGCGCTCCCTTGTACTGGGAACTCCCATAGAATAGATTGGAGAACACAGTGCTCCCCTGTACTGGGAACTCCCATAGAACAGAATGGAGAGAACACAGCACTCCTCTATACTGGGAACTCCCATAGAACAGAATGGAGAACACAGCACCCCCCTGTACTGGGATCTCCCATAGAGCAGAATGGAGAACACAGTGCTGCCCTGTACTGGGAACTCCCATAGAACAGAATGGAGAACACAGCGCTCCCCTGTAGTGGGAACTCCCATAGAACAGAATGAAGAACACAGTGCTCCCTTGTAATGGGAACTCCCATAGAGCAGAATGGAGAACACAGCGCTCCCCTGTGCTGGGCACTCCCATAGAACAGAATGGAGAACACATCGCTCCCCTGTACTGGGAACTCCATAGAATAGAATGGAGAGAACACAGTGCTCCTCTGTACTTGGAACTCCCATAGAACAGAATGGAGAACACAGCACCCCCCTGTACTGGGATCTCCCATAGAGCAGAATGGAGAACACAGTGCTCCCTTGTACTGGGAACTCCCATAGAACAGAATGGAGAACACAGCGCTCCCCTGTACTTGGAACTCCCATAGAACAGAATGAAGAACACAGCGCTCCTATGTACTGGGAACTCCCATAGAGCAGAATGGAGAACACAGCGCTCCCCTGTGCTGGGAACTCCCATAGAACAGAATGGAGAACACAGCGCTGCCCTGTACTGGGAACTCCCATAGAACAGAATGGAGAACACAGCACTCCCCTGTACTGGGAACTCCCATAGAACAGAATGGAGAGAACACGGCGCTCCCCTGTACTGGGAACTCCCATAGAACAGAATGGAGAACACAGCCCTGCAGGGTACTGGGAACTCCCGTAGAATAGAATGGAGAACACAGCGCTCCCCTGCACTGGGAACTCCCGTAGAACAGAATGGAGAACACAACGCTCCCCTGTACTGAGAAATCCCATAAAATACAATGGAGAGTTGTTCACATGACCAGCTCTCCATTTTAAGCCAAGACTTTTGGGGGCCCATTGCCACAATAGGAGCGGGGCCCAGAATGCAATGGAATCTCGTATCAAAATGCACGGTAGGAATTCCTTTGAAAAAAAATTCTGTAAGGGAACCGCCATGGGGTCATATCTAGGATATATGAAAAGTTTTTTGAGATTCTCAGTTCACACTTTTGATCAAAACTGTTTAAGCCACCTCCGAACTTCAACGGGATCTCAAGGCAGGTGGTCCTACACTATTGATTCCTACACTATTGATACCTCTTTTTTGAGTCCTATTCAGACCTCCATAATCCAGGGAATTAAGTTACTCTGCACTGGTCGGGAGTCTTCCTGTACATACAGCGATCGGGAAGGCAGGGACGGTAATAGTGTAGAGTCCGGCTGAGGCTGACAGCCGGCTCTCCCCTTCCGACGCCGCGCAGTTAGGGTGTCGCTGTGCAGGGTTAGGTGTCAACGGGTGGTCGGCATCTGGTTGAAGGATATAAACCTGTCCTCTCCTCTTCCTGCTGACACAGGGTTCGTCACAGAATCCATGTCTGAATAAGTGAGCGAGGGCTGAGGCTGACTTGTGTGAGCAGGACTAGATCGGGGCAAGTTGTCACTATTCTCTGACCGTCAGCAGAGATCTTGAAATTGGTGACGAACTGGAACAATAAATGACAGAACTTTTTATTCTGCACTGATTAAAGGGGTCATCCAGGAAAAACAAAAAAAAGTGTTTCTAAATAATCCCTTTCCCCGTGTCCAACACTTTATGCACTTTCACTAAATTTTCTGGGGCTCCCTGCACTTCTACATCAGCTGTAGGATAACAGGAAGCTCAGTAGTTCTGTGTCCAGTCCAGGAGATCAGGTGACTAAAGGGGTGTGGCTTTTTCAAGTCCGCCTTTAAAGCCCCGCCCCTTTGACCTGCTCTTCCAAGGATTTTAACATGATGAGGGAAATAGAGGCTATTCACTGAGATTGGGGTTGGGAGGAGAGAAGATAGACAAAGGGGCGTGAAGTGTTTTTCAGGGTAAAGAGGAACCACATCTAATAGAGAGACGCAGGACAGTGGAGAATTTTCTTTTGTTCACTAGACAATCCCCGTTTCATGCAGTGGGTAAAGCCTGGTAAATGTGGATGAGGGCCAGATTCCAGAATATTGGGGTGTTATGGGTAGGTGGGACCAGATTCCAGAATATTGGGGTGTTATGGGTAGGTGGGACCAGATTCCGGAATATTGGGGTGTTATGGGTAGGTGGAACCAGATTCCGGAATATTGGGGTGTTATGGATGGGTGGGACCAGATTCCAGAATATTGGGGTGTTATGGATGGGTGGGACCAGATTCCAGAATATTGGGGTGTTATGGATGGGTGGGACCAGATTCCAGAATATTGGGGTGTTATGGGTAAGTGGGATCAGATTCCAGAATACAGTTGTGTCCTGGGCGGGTGGAGATATATTTCGAGAATATGGGTGTGGATTAGGTGGGGCTATATTCTAGAATACAGATGTCTCCTGAGTGGGTGGAACCAGATTCTAGAATACGGGTGTGTACTGGGCAGGTGGAGATATCTTCAAGAATATAAGTGTGTCCTGGTAGTTGAGGCCATGTTCCAGAATCAGGTGTGTCCTGGGTGGGGCTGGGCATGTCCATAGTGGATGGTTGGACCCAAGCTCTATAATATGGACATGTCCTGGGTGAGTCAGATTCTTTTGTGTGTATCCAGAATGGCCGTGCCCATGTGTGGAGCCGATTTTATAGTAGGTGTGTGTCCAGAGTGGGTGGTGCCAGATTCTATAATATGGGTGTGTCCCGGGTGGGTAGAGTCCGATTTTATTGTATGTGTTTGTCCAGAGTGGGTGGAGCCAGATGCTATAATACGGGCACGTTCGGAGGGGGTGAATCCAGATCCTATAATATGGGCACGTTCGGAGTGGGTGGAGCCAGATGCTATAATATGGGCATGTCCAGTGTAGATGGAGTCAGATTCTATGATATGGGCATGTCCAGAGTGGGTGGAGTCAAATCCAATAATACAGCGCGTCTGGAGTGGGTGGAGTCAGATCCAATAATACGGGCACTTCCGGAGTGGGTGGAGACATATCCTATAATATGGGCATGTCAGGAGTGGGTGGAGCCAGATCCTATAATATGGACATGTCCGGAGTGGGTGGAGCCAGATCCTATAATATGGACATTTCCGGAGTGGGTGGAGCCAGATCCTATAATATGGACATGTCCGGAGTGGGTGGAGCCAGATCCTCTAATATGGGCATGTCCGGAGTGGGTGGAGCCAGATCCTATGATATGGGCACGTCCGGAGTGGGTGGAGACAGATTCTATGATATGGGCATGTCCGGAGTGGGGATAGACAAATCCAATAATACAGCACATCTGGAGTGGGTGGAGACAGATCCAATAATACGGGCATGTCCGGAGTGGGTGGAGTCAGATCCTATAACATGGGCACGTCTGGAGTGGGTGTAGCCATATACTATCATCCGCGCCTGTCCTGAGTGGATTGAACCACATTCTATAATATGGTCATGTCCTGAGTGGGTGGAGCCATATCCTATAATATGGGCATGTCCGGAGTGGGTGGAGACAGATCCTATAATATGGGCACGTCCATAGTGGATGGATCAGATCCTATAATATGGACACGTCCAGAGTGGGTGGAGCTAGGTCCTATAATAAGGGCAGGTCAGGAGTGGGTGGAGCTAGATCCTATAATATGGGCACGTCTGGAGTGGGTGGAACCATATCTTATAATACAGGTATGTCCGGAGTGGGTGCAGCCAGATTCTATAATATGGGCACGTCTGGAGTGGGTGGAGTCAGATCCTATAATATGGGCACGTCCAGAGTGGGTGGAACCATATCTTATAATACAGGTATGTCCATAGTGGGTGCAGCCAGATTCTATAATATGGGCACGTCCGGAGTGGGTGGAGTCAGATCCTATAATATGGGTGCATCCAGAGTGGGTGGAGTCAGATCCTATAATATGGGCACGTCATGTGTGGGTGCAGCCAGATTCTATAATATGGGCATGTCCAGAGTGGGTGGGGCCTGATCCTATAATATGGGCACGTCCAGAGTGGATGCAGCCAGATTCTATAACATGGGCAAGTCCGGAGTGGGTGGAGCCATATCCTATAATATGGACATGTCCGGAGTGGGTGCAGCCAGATTCTATAACATGGGGACGTCCTGTGTGGGTGCAGCCAGATTCTATAATATGGGCAAGTCCGGAGTGGGTGGGGCCTGATCCTATAATATGGGCACATCCAGAGTGGGTGCAGTCAGATCCTATAATATGGGCATGTCCTGTGTGGGTGCAGCCAGATCCTATAATATGGGCGTGTCCATAGTGGGTGGAGTCAAATCCTATAATATGGGCACATCCGGAGTGGGTGGAGTCAGATCCTCTATTATGAGCGTGTCCAGAGTGGGTGCAGTCAGATACTATAATATGGGCATGTCCGGAGTGGGTGCAGCCAGATTCTATAATATGGGCACGTCCTGTGTGGGTACAGCCAGATTCTATAATATGGGCGTGTCCATAGTGGGTGGAGCCAGATCCTATAATATGGGTGTGTCCATAGTGGGTGGAGTCAAATCCTATAATATGGGCACATCCGGAGTGGGTGGAGTCAGATCCTCTATTATGAGCATGTCCAGAGTGGGTGCAGTCAGATACTATAATATGGGCACGTCCAGAGTGGGTGCAGTCAGATCCTATAATATGGGCACGTCCATAGTGGGTGGAGTCAGATCCTACAACATGGGCACGTCCTGTGTGGGTACAGCCAGATACTATAATAGGGCATGTCCATAGTGGGTGGAGTCAGATCCTATAATACAGGCATGTCCATAGTGGGTGGAGCCTGATCCTATAATAGGAAATGTCCATAGTGGGTGGAGCCTGATCCTATAATAGGGAATGTCCAGAGTGGGTGGAGCCTGATCCTATAATAGGGCATGTCCATAGTGGGTGGAGCCTGATCCTATAATAGGGCATGTCCATAGTGGGTGGAGCCTGATCCTATAATAGGGCATGTCCATAGTGGGTGGAGCCTGATCCTATAATAGGGCATGTCCAGAGTGGGTGGGGCCTGATCCTATAATAGGGCGTGCCCTCAGTGGCCCCTGATCATGTGTTTGGCGTTACAGGTATTGGAACTCGCTGAGTAACCTCGTGGCCTCCCTGCTGAACTCTGTGCGCTCCATCGCCTCCCTGCTCCTTCTCCTCTTCCTCTTCATCATCATCTTCTCCCTCCTGGGGATGCAGCTCTTTGGAGGAAAGTTCAACTTTGATGAGATGCAGACTCGCCGCAGCACGTTCGACAACTTTCCGCAGGCGCTCCTGACTGTTTTCCAGGTACAGAATTTACCGCAGCTTCATGGTCATCTGTGATCTCTATAGGGAAGCGTAATGACTGGGTTTCCTCTTTAGATCCTCACAGGGGAGGACTGGAACTCCGTAATGTTTTTG